>WAAG01083985.1:2366-13827 GCA_013390105.1 Tichodroma muraria | reverse complement strand
TTCCTTTTCTGTTAGCTCTAGGAGATCCTGCTCAGGTCACAGTCCTTATTTTATTACAACTTGGCAGAAAAAGGCAGGAAAGAAACTGTTTGATCTGAGAGAGAACCATGCAATTTTTTTATTTTTTTTTAATAAACTCACATAATGAGGCAGCTGAAAGAAACTATGTCACAGTGACTTTAACCAAAAATAATCTTGTATAAACCAGTTTGCATTTAAACTTGGAAAGGACCCATCACTGTATCTTCCACACCCACAACATAACCCAGAGTACCATTCCTTTGACTGGAATTGAATATCTAATCTTCAGCCCATAGATTAGATGAAGCTGTCTTCTAAGTGCCCTACTGCCCCTTGGCCTGCATTTGCTTCTCCTCAATTCATCACCTTTCTCTCTGTGAGGAAATCACAATGTAGATAATTTTTTGCCAAGAATCTGGCAGAGCTATCTTTCTTTTTCTATTTCTTTTTTAATCACATTGACTAATGCTTCTGTTCCAAAAGCTGAGTGTTTCCATGGGCAGGGTGGACAATTTAAGGAAATATGCATATATACTTTATATATGAGCTGTCAAAACTTTAAAGGGATACTTGAGAGGATTATTTTCCTTTCTACCTAGCTGTGAAGATAGGCTACTGCTTTAAATGTGTAGCCACTGGCTCCAGGCTAGCTGTCCTTCTAGCTCCCTTTGGACTTTGGAGTTTTGGCAAAAAGTTGACCTGAGTTTGAACTGTCCCAGAGTCGAGTTTTCAAAAACAAAACCTGACCTAAGCTTTGCAAAGACTGAACTACTCCCAGTTTCATCTATCTGTTATAGGTGTGTTCTGCCCATAAGCTTCTAATCTTTGAGATACAGGGGAACAAAGGCTTGAGATACAATCGTCTGACAACTTGTCACAACTGCACACAGCTGAATCTCGGCTTAAAGATTTCCATAAATGTGCTATCTGAGCTGTTTAATAGCTATCCACAGAGGGGATGAAACCTTGTGCTTGGAAAATATATTATTACTCTGGTTGTGTATTCCTGTAATTTTTCTCCAGACGTCTACTGAAATATTTTCCAAATATATTTTTATTTTGGGTGTATCTTCAATTTGTATAGAAATGTAAACTAATCTCAATTAAGATAAACCCCTGAACATTAGTTTTGAATGAAATGTAACTGTTATACTGAACTATATTATGATGAAAAATGCAGCACTGAAATGGAGTGCAGTCATCTCATGTAAAAACTCCCTTTTTTTGGTGTTTGGTGAATGCAAAGCAGCTGGTGAAAACACCTTCTGCTGTGTTCTACTTCAAACGTTTTTTGTTTCATCCATGTTTACTTCAAAATGTGTATATGGAAAACTAGAAGGACCTGTAAAGTATCTTCAGCCAACTGGATTGCAATGTCTGTGTGTCCATCACGTAGCATATAAATAACTTTAGGCTTTGTAGGTGTCTAGTATTGCTTGGATGTCTAGGAACTTCCTTCTGTTGATTAACTGAGTACTAATCCTGTCATAACATACTTACGAGAGAGCAGAAGCAATAAGTTTGCAAGTTAAGAACAAGTCTTTAACTATTCCTACTGACCAGGAACTTCAAATTTGCATAAATGAGGAGGAATTTAAATTGAAATAATGGACCCTTTCTGACACACACCATACTTTTAAGTACCAGTGGAAAAAAAACTTAACAAAAGATGCACAGATCCCAAGTCCCTGCTTTGCACAAGTGGCAGCCTTCAAAGGATTTGGTATGGCTGCATCTCCACCATCTGCCACCGTGCAGGGTGGGCAGGCTGGCCATGTGTAGAGCGTTCCATGTGCTCCAAATCTTCCTGGAGGTACCAGTGCTCTCTGCTGGCCACAGAGTTGGAGGCCACAGAGTTGGAGGCTGGTTGCAACAGTCACTTTCCTGAAGTTAGATTGGATGAATATCAGCCTTACTCATTGCTTATGGGCAAATGTGGGATACATGGGCAGGACAAAAAGGCAATTTTCTTGTGGTAAGTGATGGTTAGTGGGTTTAGACACTTTTCTTTCTTTGTTTTGGTCCATCCTTATATCTCACAATGGACTGTTTACCTAATGCCTGCAGGTATGTACAACAACTATTACAGTATATTTACTGCATTTCCTTCCTTGCATTCTTGTCCTGAGTGAGAGAAACTGCCAGGTGAGAAACAACTCAGAAACACAAGTGGGGAGGATCACCGTGAGCATATCTATGTCAATACAATTATTAACCATTTCTTCCAGTTAGCTGTTACAAAGATTTCAGATGGAAAAAATTCAAAGGTGTGTCAGACCTGAGTATTTAAAGTGAATTCATGTAGAGACAAAAGTCACACTTAATCTTTTAATCACTGAAATTTAATCACACTTAAACTTTTCCAGTGAGAGGCATTTGCTGACATGTCAAAATAAGGGGGAAAAAAGGAGGAAGAAAGAAACAAAAGTAAGCTAAACACATAAAAGAGCACGAAACATGGCTGTATATATCACACAAGTTCTTCTTCAATTTTGAATCCTAATTCTGCTTTACAAGACATAAAGGCCTTGTAGATAGGTATATGTGTCTATAGCAGACAGGCTGTGCTTGAACTGGAAATCTGGAATTAGAAACTGATGCAAAATCTTTGTTATTCTCAGCTTCAGTTGGCTGAGGGACATAATCTGATCAGCCCTCTCTTACAAATAAGTAAACCAGCGCAAACTATAATCCAGGAATTTAAAATGACAAGTATTGTGTTAATAAACAGGAAGGGAATATGTGGCTGAATGGCTTGGGATTTTGTGGTTAAACAGCTGAAGAGATCTTTGAATCTGATACAGGCTTTGCAGTACAAGTATATTTCTTAAGAAATACGTATGAGGAATCCAGAAGAAGTACAAAAAGACTTGCTCAGACTGAGGTTAAACGACAGCTTGATTTCACAGCCATTGGAAATGGCCTCTGACAACTTCTAGTTTTGCAAATTCATAAGTTTATAAAATGTATTTAGTTGTCTTTCCACATGGGCAGCACCATACACACGTTGCATAAAACAAACTCTAAATACTGACTAGCTTGCCATTAGTGACTGGACTAATTTCATGGCTTAGGAATGGTATTCCCCAATTTAGTACTCCCATTAAAAACCATGAGCTGCTCCTCTTCCCTCTCTGGTGGGAGAAAGAAGCAGAAATCACAGATTGTGATTAGAACAATTTACTGGAAATGGGGCTGAAACAGGGAAACAAACAGTAACAGCAACTATATTAATAACAAAAATGTACAGAGACGGCGATTTACATGCCAAATGCTCACGAAACCCAAGACAATGAAAAACAATGGTGGACAGATCCTACGCCTTCCACGCTTACTCTTTGGAAGAAAAAGAGCCCCTTTCCCCTGTCCCTGGCTTTTCAGATGTCCCTGATGTAAAATGGTACTGAATTCCAAAAGGTCTTTGCCACACCCCGTCCCACTGATCTGGGCCGGAAGGAGGACAGAAAGAGCTTATTCTAAAGAGCTAATTTAAGTAAATAGAAAAAACACATGCTTTCCCATGCTTGCAACAAATTATAGTCCGTTATTTGACTTATAATACTTGATTCAGTATTGTTTGCTATAACATGTATTTACATTTTCTTTATAAAGGCAGCTTTTGTCACTTAGCACCATGACTTGGTATCTATGGCTATTTGGGTTGCTACAGGAAAGGCCTTTTCCCTCACTCTGACATCCTTTTTTTCTTTTTCCCCCCCTCTATTTTAAGGAATAAATGCTTGCAAAATGTTATTTTTCAAAACAAAACTATTTTTTGCTGTTAAGGAAAAACATCTGAAACCACAATAATTTTTTTGTCTGTCTCTGAATCAAAAATAGCCAGGCTGATCCAACCTAGAGGCTGGATGGTCTTAGTGCCAATTTTTCATTTGGTGTGGCTACAAGTTATAAAGAGTACATCATGTTGAAACTGGATAGATCTGAAAGGAATTAAACATCAAATTGTTCTGGACTTTGTAAGGTCATGCACATGCTGAAGGTAGTGATGATGTCTCTAATGAGCTTGTAATAACACTAAATGTGGAAAAGAAGTTTGTTCACTCTTCTCTTTTTCTTAGGAATTGAAAAACGGAATTATGAGTGCAGTTGTAAGACTTTAGTTAGGATCATTTAAATTTGGCTCATCTCAGAGTAATGTGAGGTTATCTGTCAGTGGTCCAGAAGCAGATAAATATGATTACCCTTTTGAGATCTAACAGATTAGTAATAAGAACCCTTGCCACTTTAAGAGATGCAATAAGAACCAGATAACGTAGAAATTGTAAGATGCTGAGTTTTGTCTTGTGTACTGATCCAGCTCAGTCAAGTGTATGGTTTTGCTTTTAAACTGTGATAGTGAAAGATTGCAGCTCCAGATGGGGCTGTATGTGGCTATGCCAGCATGACAGCACTTCCTTCTATCAAAGCTTCTCCTCACACATTTACACTGAACAGCACTTTCGGTAGTGTTTTGTAGCTCTTCCAGCAGGCATTGATATTCCTTGGAAAAGGAGGAATAGGAGGTCACGGGAAGGCGAGAGAAGGGGGTTAAGAAGCAATGGGGTTTTTCCATCAGCAAGTCTCAGTACTGCACATGTATTCCTGCAGTGTGGCAGTGCTGTCCTCCTACTGCCACCAGGGAGAAATCTGTCTTTACTAAATGCACTGACTTCAAACAGGAAGAGTCAGTGGTACAAAACCCTGTGTGTAAACAAGCCCTACACCTCCAGTCTCCGTGCTTTGTTCTTCTTGCTCAACCACTCGTACTTTAATTGTAAAAACCCACTTTCTTCTGTTGTTTCTCTCAATTATTTTGGCATTGCTGTAAGCTTCGAATTACTTCTCAGATGTGCTGCTTTTTGAGTGTGCATTCCTTTACTGGTAGCAAAGACATATGTATAGAACTTGAGGCTTTGATATAAGTGAGTTACACAATCATATGGCTTCGAAACCAGGGCAGAGTAATCAGATTTTTCTTCTTTTATTGACCATTATGAAATTGGAATATACTTCTTGTTTGAGAGGTTGGAATAATGTAAAAAGCAAATACAAAATTGGGAAGTATCTTGTGTCCCTTTGGTTGCCAATCTGGGGTCTGGAAGAAATTTTCTTGCACTAGATGTTGGCTGCATTTTAATTTTTCCTTGTAGTTCTGAGCAGGGATCAGGTGGGTCAAATACCACAGATCTCCTGCACTTTGTTCCAGGAACAGAGTTCGTATTGTTACTGTCTAGGTTGTGGTGATGTCCAAAACATGACGGCTGCTTTCCAGACTGGAAGGAGGAAGTTGTACCTACCTGGAGAGTTCAGTTGTTCCAGATGACAGAGGTTGAGAAAGCGTCCAGGAATAGCAGAGCCGTACAGAAAGGCTGGCTGTGGCCAGGATGATAACCGGCAGTCTAAGCTGCAAAATGTTGAAATAACTGGTGCCAGTGTTTACCAAAGGAGAGCTTTAGGAATGCATGGGACAGACATTTTTGAGGTGTGTTTTGAGTATAGCCTGTGCTGCTGTGGAAGAGGAAACCTCTAAGTCCTTCCGGCTCTCCATGGCGCTCTCCAGTGCAAAGTTTTCTAATTGCAAATGCATCCGAGTCAGCTCCGAGTGCTGTGCTTGTCCACCCAAGTGCTCCTCAGGAATGATACATTCTTGGTCAGCTAATCCCGTTTGATAGAGTTACAGTGCTGTGTGGGCAAAGAAGTCAAGGCCAGGCTATGCATTTTAATATTTTTTTCTCCTGTTTTCTGTGTTTAGACAGCATAAAGTAATTCCTGGTTTTGGGAATTTGGGGCTTCAGCAGCCAGAAGTTTATGTAGAGGAATATAAGCATTAATAAACCAGATAGATTAATAGAATAAATAACAAACTGATCTATTAAACTAGATTTATTAGTTAACAAAAACCTTAATTGGGATATATAAGGGAAGGTTGGCTTTTTGTGTAAATCAGCATATTCTGTACAGGCAGCAAGGCAAGTTATATTCATCCATTTAATAATTTTTTTGTTTTGCCTTTAATATTTAAGCATAAATCATCTCAAGAGGGAAATTTCAGAAACAAGCTGTTCATCAAGTGCATGGGTTGGTCCAGATGGAGTCAGACATTCTAGTCAAGACTTAACCAAGGTAAGGGGAGTTACATGATTGATACTTAAGAAGAAACTCAAATAACTTGAGGGTGTATTGAAGCACAGTCACTCATAAGGCAGGTTTTCTTTAAAGTAATGTAATGCTCCCTTCTGACATATCAGAACTAATTGAGACAAATACGCTGGGAAGATCCTGAGCAGCTACATCTGAAAGGAAGGGGGGAAGGAGTCCTGCTCAAGTAGTCCAGTTGCCTTTCTTTGGCTTAAATCACTGCAGTTTCTCCTTGTTTAGATCAGGATTAACATCACACAGACCAGACTGGAGAGAACATATATTCCTTGTTTTCATGGAAGTGCCCCAGATGCTGAAGCTGTCATGTAAACTCATTGCTCTTTAACAAGGTTAAGGCAAATGAGAACTATTACAAGCTGCATTTTTGTAAAAGGACCTTTTCATGTTTTGTATCTCTGCATGTCTCTTCCTCTGTGTTGCAGATGCTGTGCTTCCAGTTGAAGGTGGGAGGCAAGGGATCACGTGGTTTTTAAATGTGGGACTCATGAAGAATCTGGATGCACATCCCTCTGCATTGCTTTGGCATTTTATTTCATCCTTAGCTGTTGAACAGCAGCTTCTGGGTTTGCCAGTGGCCTGGTTATTCCTATGCTTCACTTCAGTCCTGGTTTGTGCTTCCTGTATGAAAGGCCTGTGTCAAGTAGCAGCAAAAATCTGAATTGTAGGTTGAAACTTGGCTATAGCAAAGCACCAAGTGCTTGGAGGAAGCTGTATAGGTAGAACAAGATGGGTTGCTTGGAAAGAGATGTTAAAATTGGGGAAAGGAATGAAGAAATATCATCTGAGAATAGCTGTGGAAAGACCATAGCCAAAAATGTGGACTTTCCAAGTGTAGATCATTTGAATCCTCTGAGGATCCAGAAAGAGTCTTGGCTTCTGGCTCCATCTCTGTAACTGTACGACTGGGTTCAGATCCAGACTTTTCATCTGTTTCTTATGTATGTAATAGCCTGAACCTTAATCTTGGACATAACACCCTGAACTTTGGAGAAAACTACAGCTGGGTCTTTGTCATAGTTTTTAGAAAGCTGTTGTGGACTAGAGCAAGGTTCTTGCAGTAATGCTGGGAAGCTTAATGTTCAGCAAGCAAGGGGTCATGGCTGGAGAGTGCATAATGTCATTCAAGAATATTGAAAAAATATAAAAAGAATTAGTTGTGTGCATAACCTCCTGCCTTTGCCCTACCCCTGTGTATTTACCTCCTGCCCTCCCCAAAATGTCTAAATCAATTTTTAGTATTCAGTGTTTGTTGAAATATGGTGTACTTGGCTGAATAGATATATTCAGTTAAGTCTATCAGTCAGCTGATAGTACTCATGATTTTGACCCGATATCATAATATATATAACCAGTCTAGGACCACATAGTGTTTTAAAAACCACTCCAGAACTGTATCCAACAATCAAATAGATCAGTTGTATGAATAAATGGGAAAAAGTTGTGTAATGGTGACGCTCCTCAAATCATAGAATCATAGAATATCCTGAGCTGGAAGGGACCCACTAAGATCACCAAAGTCCACCTCCTGGCCCTGAACAGGACACTCCAAGAATCATACTATGGGCCTGACAGCATTTTCCAAATGCTTCTTGAACTCTGTCAGGTTTGGTGCTCTGACCACTTCCCTGGGGAGCCTGATCCAGTGTCCAACCCTGCTCTGTGTGAAAAACATTTTCCTAATATCCAACCTAAACCTCCCCTGTCACAGCTTCAGGCCATTCCCTCGAGTCCTGTCACTGGTCACAAGAGTGTAGATATCAGTGTCTGCCCCCCCTCTTCCCCTCACGAGGAAGTTTCAGACTGCAGTGAGGTCTCCCCTCAGTCTCCTCAAGTCTGAGCAGACCAAGTGACCTCAGCCACTCATAAGGCTTCCTCTTCAGACCCTTTTCCACCCTCGTGGCCCTCCTTTGGATGCTCTGTAAGAGCTTAATGCCTTTTTCATACTGTGGTGCTCAAAACTTCTCACAGGACTCAAGGTGAGGCTGAGATGAGGCCACAGAGCAGAGTGGGACAATCCCCTGCCTTGCCCGATGCTGTGCCTGACCTCCCCCAGGACAGGGTTGGTCCTCCTGGCTGCCAGGGCACTGCAGGCTCATGTTCAACCTGCCATGAACCCCTGGGGCCCTTCCTGCAGTGCTGTTCCCCAGCCCCTTGTTCAGCAAAATGCTGATGCTGGAGAATGCGGGCATCGATCCCGCTACCTCTCGCATGCTAAGCAAGCGCTCTACCATTTGAGCTAATTCCCCCCATGCACAGTGAGAAAAGAAATAACTATGTAGTATATATCATAAACATGACTATTTCATGAATAATAATAATAATTCACAATTTCTGGGAAGTGAATGTACAAATCCCGTTCATTGTCTGACACTTGAGTTTGTATATCTAATTCCTTGCATATGGGATGGAATGTTGTGTATCACATCTGCAATTACCTGCACAACTGTGGTACATTTTGGTTTAGCTCTTCAGGTGTGGCGACTTGTGAGTTGTCTTCACAACTTCATTCCTGTTTAGTTTTGGCCAAGTCATTAGTACCTATTACTCCTTTCTGCCCATTTATTATACGACTGTAGTATTTTACTTGCCAGGTTTATGGGGTGAATGCAGACTTAATTTTGAGGAATTATATATGGCTGGAGTTCTAGAAGTATGGCCTTTTAATCTGAAATATGCCAGTGTGTATTTCTGTGACCTACACTTTTGAATTATGCTATAAGGTTAATTCTCATTGTCCTTGGAAGGACATGAAGACAGACATGCTGTTCGTCCTTTTTCTTCAGAGGGAGGTAAATCTGCCAGCTTCATGCTTGTGATTGACGTTAAGTAAATGGTCATACTAAGGAAGTATGTTAGAGCTTTTTGTGGGAAAGGAGTCGCTACAGAGCCTGACAAAATTAATCTGGGATGAAAAGAATGTTAAAGCATTTCCAGAAAACACCACCACTGGTAAAAGGTTTGCTCTTTTTCTTCTTTTATACAGGTGCAGAGGAGCTTTGTGAGGCAGGATGATGGGATTGATCCTTGTTTCCTTTATTGGAGTTCACACTAGTGAATACGGGGTATGGATTGATACAGGTCACTGCTGCCATTGCAGCTGCCTCATTTTTCAGAGGTGTTTTAAGACTAACCATTGCCCTCACTGTAATAGTGGTAAGTATGTAGAGTTTTCAAGTATTTTTGTGGCCAAGGTTGAGTCAAGCTTTTGCTGCTGCAGCTAAATAAAGCATTGCTACCCTGTGCACATTGAACCAGAGAGAAATAAATTATTGGCCTGTCTTTCTGGTTTGCCTGAAGAGGGTTTGTTGTTTTGTTTTGTTTTATCTGGGAACTTTTACTTGTGGATTGTAAGTTTGGAAGTAACATAACACTTTGAGAAATCTGACCATCTCTTTTCCTATTTTTAATTTTTTTGAGGTTACAGAAATGATAATGCCATCAGTGGTTTACAAAGAAGAAAAGGGATGTTTCTGCTGGGTTACAAAACAGTTGTGGGTCACACTGCTTGTCTTGTGAATTCACTTCTGTGGGGGATAAGGGCCTTGTACAATTCACTTTTTAATGCTGGGGTTGAGTATGGCCTCCTGGATGGAGTAAGTGAAGGATTTACAGTATAGGCAAGTGATCTAATGGGAAACCTCACAGGTCTCTCTGGTCAAGTTATGCCTCATAGATTTCAAAATTTTGGGATTCATTTGGAACACATTTCACATTTCTGTTTCCCCCTCCTTTCGTAACAGAACATCTTGAGTCTGCACTACAATACTTTCCAGGCAAACTTCTGAAAGCTAAAGTATTTGCAAATAATATTCTTTTGCTTAGAGAGGGTGTTCTTTGCTCTCCCCAATTGCAACACCTGGGGACAGTGAGTTGAAGCGCAGAGCTGAAATTCAGCTTAATCAACAGAGAAGTAAAGTTGAGGTCACAAGGGAGAAGTTTTCACCTTTCCACAGCAGGACATTCAAGACCTGTGAGTGTTAGTGTGTGTGGAAATTTCACCCATGACTAAACCCAGACTTGGCTGCCCAACTGGTTTTGCCCAAAAGTATCTCACTGAAATCTTTGCAGATGTCAGAATTCAGGCGGAGTGACTCAGCCTGGATTTTCCCTCCTTGTATGCTATTGCACAGTGTTTGATAAAGTAGCTGCTCATTGGCACTCACACCAAGCTGGGTCCACATTAGTGATAGGTTGTGTAAGTTTTGTAGGAAGCACTTTTTTTTTTTTAATGTTTTAGCTTGAAAGGTGGTGTGTGTGCAAAAAACCTTTTCTATTGTGAAATAATAATTAGATTGATTTTGGAAAAAGTCCTCCTTCAGTGTCCTCTTGTTGCCTTAGCAGTTACTTATCCATTAAGTAATTAAGTGAAAATGAACTCTGCTATTTCTCCTTGTTACTGCTGTTATGCATATTTTGGAAGTTCAGTGTGTGAATTGTTGGCCAGCTAAGTCTGTAAGATTTTAAGGGGGGAAAGTTGATGCTTGAACACTAGATGTAAGTTTTCTGAGAGCCCAAATTATGACTAAATGTAACATATTTTCCAAAGCAGGGATGGATTTTCTCATAATTCCTCAATATATTTAAATTTAAGTGTCATTTGTAAACCACTACTTTATAGTCTTTCTGCAGGTATAAGTTTTTAGGGGAAAAAGAAGTTGATTGACATTTTCCTTAGTTCATGAGGCTGTGCTTTATCACAGAGAAATGAGAGGTGATTATATGCCAGAACACTTGCTGCTCTTAGGTGCCAGGAACTACTTTTCATTGAGCTCCAGTACAGAGAAAATTCCTACATTTGCTTTTCTTGCGTTTCTCCCTACCTTCCCCACTACCTGTGCTTGTTCTCTAAGTGCCTCTGCACATGCACATACAGCATATGCAAAACAATATCTGGAAACTCTTAAGAACTGTAGGGAACCGAGCTGAAAAGGCCCTAGAAAAACGAGGAGGATTGCATTGCAGTGCGTTCTGAATTCCCCTAGGTGTCATGTTCTAACCCTTCTGCGCCTCTCTGCACGGGCAGATTCTGTTTCAATTTATGTTCATCCAAGATAAATAGCTACATTGCTTGAGGAAATATTAATTTTTGAGGAGAAAAAAGGTCTTGGACATGACAATGCAAACACATAATTAAAAGGTTGTGCCCTCAAACCATAAAATGCACATATTTTTCCTATATTGTCTGATGGGTTCAAAAAGAATTGGGAATGTTTGTTTTGGCTTTTCACAGCCTTCCATTTGGAAACAGTTATGAATGTGGGACTTGTAGTGAACAGGTTTG
>WAAG01083984.1:2661-13498 GCA_013390105.1 Tichodroma muraria | reverse complement strand
CAAATCTACATGTATCCACTGCTTTGTCCATAGTATCCTTGTTAGCTTACAATAAGCAGAGAGCTTAACGTACCAACCCAAGATGAAGAAAGCCTTGACTAAGAAACTTACCTCAAGAGCAAACATTCTGTCCATCATACTTCTTGATGAGGTGGCATCAGCTACAATATGAACTTCCAGACCTCTGCCAATTAATTCCAATGCTGTTTGCTGGATACAGACATGAGTCTACAGGGGAGAAATTGAAGGCAAAAAAGCCACCAACAAACCATTATTATAAAATGAAAATAACACAATCACAAATTAGAGTTCATAAATAGAGTTCAAATACGTATTTTCTACCCCTGGCAGTACTAGGGAACTCAATATGCATTTTAAGTGCCAGTTAAGATTGAGACAAGTGCCTGTAGTTTACATGTATCTTATCTCAAACTTTATTATGAGATAATATTAAAGACAACACAAAAATAATGTATTCTGTAGAGGGTATCTAAGCTCTAAGTAATATAAATTGAATTGGTTTTTTTAATTACAGAAAGTGATGTCCCCTTTGAGGGCCAACAGACATCACCATAAACCAGCATCAGAATGGCAAGGCACTTACTTCTACTCCAAAGAGGACAATACTCCGGACGCCAGGGATCTCTGCTAATGCTGCTTCAACTTCTGGCAACACCATTGAAAATTTTGTCTTGGGAAGCACAAGCTTAGCTCCTGTTAAATCAATTTCTTGCACAGTGCTGCCAAGACCTTTGGGATACTGTTCAGTGACAATAACTGGAATTCCCAAGAGCCGTGCACCTTGGAGCTGTAAGGGGACAGAGAGGAAAACATTTAAAAAACTATATAATTACAAAGACATTATTATTACCTAATACTAAGTAGTCGTTAGACTGTATGCAAAATAATAGTTTACAATGAGCGATCAAGACTCACTACAAGAAACAAAAAGCAAACTTACCAGTCGTTGGCCCACACTGATGATATCACCAAAGTATTTGATGGCAGGCCGGAATCGTTCTTGCATGTCACAACAGAAAAAAACAGTGCTTGACGGTGTCAGGTTGCCCAAAGTAGTGATCTGAAAGAAGAAATAAAGGTAATGTTTTCCATGGCTGTTGACGTCCTTTCCGAAAGCCAGCAGAATGAGGAAAAGTCTGCAATACCTCTGCCAGATTACGGATTTATGTTACTTTGAGTCAAAATAGGAGAAAACCTTTTCAAGCCTGATTTTGGTGTGTTTCTAAATTCAAATGAAGAGCTGATACTGAACAGCATGGTATAGTCATCCATACATAATCAAGATTTTATTACGTGGGAAGCACAAGTCAACATAAATGTACATGGAAATCTCTGAACTCTGAGGGGGACAGAGGAACATACTGCCTAAATTATAGCAAAAAACATGAAAAAGTACCAAAAGCAAAATTACATTCTTCAAATCCATTTTTAAATCTACAACTCTTGGAACTGGTCTAGACTCAGGACAAATTAAAGTTAAAAAAATTTCAGACTTCCACTTGCTTTCAAATATCATATGTACATATATTTTCAATACTTCCATTGTGTAGCCAATTTGATTTGTCTATGACATCTTTTAGCACAAGTTTCATGGAAGTCCAAAGGCTAGAATGAAAGTAGAGAAGACTGTAAATATTAGAAACCAAATTGAATACATTTTAATGACAAAAGTAATCTCCTAGAGTTTCCCTCATACAAACTACCAAGTGGGGTAGAAGGCAGAGGATAAGAAAAATAAATCAAATACTTACACTTAGAAAGAGTGCTTTGTATTTGTATAAATAAATTACTTGCACTGTCTGTAGAACCAAAGTACAGGGCTTCAGATGGAAGCTACAGGGACAGAAAAGAGCTACATAGTACTGTTTAGTTGTAAGGCAACTCAAGAGAAATTACATCCGTTCAGCAGCTTTTCAGCAGTCAGATAAATCGAATTGAATAAAGAGCTTCTGGGAAATATCCATTAATTATATACACTTCATTTTCTGCAATCTGAGGTTGTAATGTTTTAAATTGAAACAAAATTACAAAATCTGTAAAAGAATGTATTTTGGAAGAGCGCAGATGTATTGGGCTTACGTGACAAGATTTTGGCAGTGAGGGGAGGCTGCAGGGGGGGCTTTTGTGAGACGCCAGAAACAGCCTCATGACAAGAGATCGCTAATGCCAGCTGAATCCAAGACAGATCTGCTGCATCAGTGATGCTGGTGACAAGTCTATGCTAACATATTTAAGAAAGAGTAAAAAACCCCACTGTCCAACAGCAGCTGTGAGAGGAGGGTGAGAATACGTGGGAGAAACAGCTCTGCAGACACCAAGGTCAGAGCAGAAGGAGGGGCAGGAGGTGCCTCAGGTGCTGGAGCAGAGATCCCCCTGCAGCCCCTGGTGCAGACCATGGTGAGGCAGCTGTGTCCCTGCAGCCCATGGGGTTCCACAGTGGAACAGAAATCCACCTGCAGCCCATGGAGGACTCCACAGCAGAGCCTCGAGGAAAGCCTGCAATATGCTTTAAAGAAGCTGTGACTCCAAAAGGCCACACTGAAACCCGGCTGCTACCAGGATCTGTGACTCTCTAGTGAGGAGCCCACGCTGGAGCATGTTTGGGGAGGACTCCAGCCTGTGGGAAGGATGCCAATTCAGGAAGTTCACGATATACTATCTCCCACAAGAGGGACTCCACTCCGGAGCAGGGGAAGAGTGTGAGAAGAATGAGTGGCAGAGACGGTTTTATGAACTGACCACAAATCCCATTCCCCACCCCTTCTGTGCTGCTTGAAGGGAGGAGGTAGAGAAGTTGGAAGTAGAGCTAAACCTGGAAGAAGAGAAGGATGGGGAAGAGGCGTTTTTACATTTGTTCTTATTTCTGATTATTCTACTCGCTTATTGATTAGCACTATATTAAACTAATTTCCCCAAGTCTGTTTTGTCTATGATGGTAATTGGCAAGTGATCCCTCTCTGTCCTTATCCTGATGAATGAACTTCTTTGTCATATTTTCTCCCCTCTGTCCTATTGAGGACGAGTGATGGAGCAGTTTGGTGGGCACCTGGTGGCCAGGCAAGGTCAACCCACTACAAAGGAATTGGGAATCGATAAATATTAGTTCCAAAACTTTCACTGATTCACCACGAGTCTCCAGAGTAAAATGCTGTTGATCTCAATTCCCAAGGCCATGCTTAATAACGGCCATGCTCAAACACATGCCTGTTCAAACTTTTGGGAAAATTACTTGTATGCTAACCATTGTAAATCCTAAATTTCCTCAATTCTCAGATTCATTATGCTACTACTGCCAAAGCAGCAACCATTCATGACCACGGTTCCTCCAGTCCTTGTGAGCCAAACAGCAACATTAATACAAGCAGTTTCAGAGGCAAATGCAGTAACAACCACAGCGCAGATGATGCAACACTGGGCTCACTAGTAGCACATGAAGACAGAAAAGCATCACAACAGGCATTAAGGAAATCTTTTTCACCAGGAAGATACAGCTGTACTGAAAAAGGTTACCACAGTTGTGAGATCTCTATCCTAGGAGATTTTCAGCACTCAGCAATGCAGCAGCTGATTTGATCAAGAGATTAGGGAAGGCAGCCTCTAGATACTTTTCCCAAGTAACACTTCTTCAACTCTACACCAGGTAATGAATGAGGTCTGGGACCAAGAAAGATTGGACATAAAATTAAATAACTGCCTTGCTCTTGAATACCAACAATTTACATGCTTGAACAATGCAAAAAGAAGTTGGCAGCCAGTATTAATGTACAATTCAATACCACAGGGAGCACCTACTGTGACCCATTCCAGCTTTGGAACTTACTACCATCACAGAAGTCAATCATGACATTAAACTTTTCTACCACTCCACAATAAAAACAGAATAATAAACAATATTTACAAGTGTGGTTCTTACTCATAAAATGTGTCATTTTGTCTTAGCATTTATATGACAAGCAAAGACTATTATTTTCTCCTTTAAATCTTTCCATCACTTTAAAACCTGCACCAGGAGAGGTTTAGGTTGGACATTAGGAAGGATTTCTTCACAGAAAGGGTATTAGAGTAGATATTAAAGTAGATATTAGAATGGGCTGCCCAGGGAGGTGGTAGAGTCACAGTCACTGAAGGCGTTGAAGGAAAGACTGGAGGCAGCACTTGGTGCCATGAACTAATTGACATGGCAGTGTTCATTCATAGGTTAGACTCGATCGCAGAGGTCTTCTGCAGTCTAATTGATTCTGTAATTCTGTAATTTTTTAAGATTTGTCTGAACTACCACAAACCATCATGGACTATAGAATAACCTATGTGAAGTTAATCTGCTGCCTTGGTATGCACCTTCCTCTGCCACTGGAGCAGATGGTACTACCACCCCTAGAAGAGGAAAAAATGTGAATAGAGTAGGAAAATCTTCAAGAAGCTGCACAGACTGCCCCTACAGAAGGATCAAACAAACACAAATATTCTTCACAAATAACCACATGATCTGACCCATCAGCAACAGAACTCCTATAAAACCCATCCCACAGCTCCGTTACCTTTACCTTTCAGTGTTTTCTCATCCACAGCTCCTTTGCTGACATTTAAGTGTTACTTCCAGTTAGGTCCACGAAATTCTAACACAAGAGCATTACCATCCTCCTTCACATGGATAACCATGTGCAAAACTTATTATCAGACCTCAAGACTCAGACCTTTAGCTCCCCCTTTAGGCGTTCCCCTCCCCCTCCTTATTCTAAAATGTATCTAATGCTTTAAGTGTTTCTTCCTACAAGTCAAATTATTTTCATGGTGCTCCCTGAGGTAGTTTCCAAATTGCAGTCTGGAATGAGGCACTCAATACTACTATCACAGCAGTGTTTCTCTGCCCATACTACTTCACTGCTCTAGCAGGGCCTCAAATATCAGCCAATTCACAGCCCTTCCAGGCCCTGTGTATTTTGTACTTTCCAGTACAGTAACTGGTCTTTTCATAATTGATGATACTTAGACTCCTGAGGTGCATTTTAAACTTATAAATCATCCCCTGATCTTCTGCCTAGCTGATTATTTCTACATTGCTACGTCCATTTTGAAGTGCGTCTTATTGCACTGTTTCTCCAACTTGTCCTGAAACACCTGAAGTCTGCTTTTCCAGATGCTTGCAGTTTCTTCCAACCTGGGATCTTCTGCAAAAACACTGTTTACCCTAAGTTTCGTCAAGGACAAAGACAATGCAATAATTAAAAACAGAAGATGACTTCTAATATTAGAAGTAGAATTGTAGAGCACAATTCAATTTTATTCTGATTTGACAGTGATGTGCAAAAGAAAACTGATTGTCTTTCCAGCCAGGGAGTATCCTTGTTACAGACTTCCACTGCATCTCATACGTTTATGTCAAAAAGCACAGGCAGCTGGAGCAAAAGGAGTGTATCTGCTTTTCTTTATTGTCAAGTTGGCTTCATATGATTTAATTTATGCCTTCAGATTCATACCAGCAGCTCTCTAAAATAAAGTTGTGCCAACTTTATTTTATAAAACTGTATATTTGCTAAATAAAAGCTTTTACAAAATCTAACACAAATAATTCATATATTGATTTTCATATTTATTTCTGATTAACTTGCAGTCTGAATTGTGGCAGAACAAGAGGAAACTGAAAGAAATAGATGCTAAGGTCAAAGAGTCAACGCTTCCTGGTGTTACCAGCAAGGAAGGACAGAGTGCAGCAGGAAGCAGTCTGAAATTAAGTTTCATAAATAGTAGCTAGCACAGTCCACAAATAAATTCATGTAAGTATTTGCCATGTATAAAGGAAATTACTAGCTCTTTAGTGTGCCACGTAAATCATCCTACTCACTTGCTTTCAAAGCCATCCTCCCCTTCTACAATGACGCAATGTCAGGGTCATGTGACACCTCCACTTCACATCTCCTGGCAGTGAAAATCACCCAGACCTGTCCAGTGCTACACCCCAAAGAGCTGGGGTGAGGGCAAAGCCACCCCTAAACATCAAACCCGGGCTGGCACATCAACACCTGCTTGTTTTCGCTGCAGAAAGAGGCAGGCTGAACAAGGACTGTGAGCCACTGCAGCCACACAGTACCTGCCTGAACCCACCCCACATACAACATCCACTCAGCCACAACAACATTAAACAACTTGAACTCAAAAGTAAAAAAAAAAACAAACAAAACCACCAAAACCCAAATGACCTGAAGTTCCTCTCAACAGTATATAAGCATTTCCATTTGTTGCATTTCATTTCTCTTAGTATTTTCTGTCCTCCAGCTGAAGGTTATCCACAGCACAACCAGAATAGGTACATCAAATGGCCACGTAACCTGACACAGCTCTTCTACCCAGCTAAAGAAGTCATCTCTAGGACCTTGTCCAGCCCAGGATTTAAAGGTATGCTGTCACAAGTTACACACAGCTTTAAATCCTATTCTAGAAAAGACCTAGGTGAGAAAGAAGAGGTGATTTTTCACATTTATATTATCTCTTCTGATTATTATCAATCAGACAAAATGTGATTGTGATGAAGTGCTATAATTACAGGTTGAGCTTTACAAAAATACTCACATATACTGGGTTTTTATCTGTGCTTTCCCTGTTCAAAGTCCAGGAAATCATGATACATACAAAATGAAATTTCCTCACAGTATTTGTCATGAACAAGAAACTGGAAGCAAAGAAATAACCCCATTTGACATCACTAGTGACTTCATAAATCTCACATCAAGGTTACCTACTAAAAGGGCAGACTGAGGGATGTTGCAACCTCGGTATTTCAAGAATGGCATAAAAGAGACAACAACAAAAATAAGTTACCACCTTTTCTTTTGTATTTCTTAAAGGAAATCTGTAAGATTCAGTTATACTTTGCTGCCTATCTTTCAAATGAAAAAAATTGAATAAATTCAGTTTGATGTATTTCAAGAGAAAAACAGATTACAAGTGTTTCAATTTAGAAACATAAACATCTTATGCTAGGCCAATGAGCAGCCTTTTACATATAATTCAGCATTTAAAAAGGACGACTTTAGTTAAAAAAACACATGATGTACATATAATTAACATAGTACAAAAGTCTTCGGCAAAACTTAAAATTACTAAAGTGCTTGCTGCAGAGTAAAGATAAACAAATGAGGAGTCTGGATTTGAGGAAAAAATCCTCTTTCAGTATTTTCAGCCCTTTTCTTCCCTTCTTTAAGGTTCCACATGCTGCTTTTCAAAAAACTTACTTATTTAGGAATGTACTAATGAATCAAAATTTATAATTCCACCCTAAAACCCCCAAATAAACCTTGCAATTTATGCTTTAGCTTTTCTTGGTATTCAGAAAATGGACTTGGGTTCCTGAGTTACCGTTAGGTCTAGTCCAGACTATCTGAGCAATATCAAATATGTTCAATAAGAGCAAAAATCTGTGTATTAATTGTTATATTTACCTTATAATTCAGCAACAGTTGAATATCATTCTCGTTTTTTTCAAGAAAGATATGCCTGAGATACCAACCCACCAACCTGCCTCAAAAAACCATCCTGAAATAGACGTGCTTTATGCAATGATGTCAGCAATAATTTTACCATTTTAGCTTCAGTATCTTAAGGTTTACCAGTTCATAAATACAGAGCTCAAGTTCTGAGGAGAAGTCACCTTGAAGTTATGACAGCAACTGTGAAATAGCCTCTCCTGGTTATACATTTTGAAGCTGCCTGAACTCCTCTGTTATACAGCTGTAATGTGTATATAGCTGTCTTTTCTTTGGATATCACCAAAGTCTTTTTCCTTCCTTCTCTCCTCCAAAGGCAGCTACAACACTACAGGAAAAAATAATAATTTTTGTAGTACTATTTACCTGTATTTAGAGGTGATTAAAGTAGTCCTGCATTCCCTCATCCAAACTGTAAATATTATAGTCTTCTATTAAAAGACTTTTAAAAGCCTTAAAATTTATGAAAAGCAGATGCAGTGCCTCCAGTTGGGAGAGGCCTGAGGAAATGCCCCTCTTCAGTGCATGTCTATGGTTGAGATCCGAGTTGAGGAGCGGCAGCCAGGCAGAACATCACAGCGTAGTGCACCCCACCAGCCTTCCTAACACAGCGTGGCTATCAAAAGCTAAAGTGACTGTTTTGTGTCAGGACACCCAAACCAAACAAATGTACTTATATGAGGATGGTACAAAGGCACAAAACAACCGGAGAACACATGTTCCTGTACAGATCAAACCTTGAAATGAGTTCATGGAGTGGCTTTCCAAGAGCAGCATATGGCAATTTCTACATGAGATTACTGCCCCCCTTAGCTGCAGGGACAAGAAACTGGAACAGCCCAGTCAAACATTTGATGCTGACATTTTGTGAGCTATTGTATCAAAAGGCATCCTTCTGTGACAGGCCTGTACAGGAATCAAAATGTAAGGATAGCATTCCAGAGCTTATGGGCACTAGCTGCCTAAAAGGTTAAAATGCTACCTCCAACTAAATGCATATATATACTTCATAAAGCATGCATATAAAAACACTGAAATTATTGTCTAGGGACATAGCTGCTAGCATCTCTAAATTTTAATTTTAAACCAGAAATATCTTTCTAAATATGAAAGTCTAATCACATCAGTGAGCAAAAGTTGTCCCTCTTGAAACATGCATCCAAAACATTGATTCAACTGACTAGGCCACACACAGAGTTGACAAATCAATGCTGTGTGTAACTGCAGATAAAACATCAGGGAGGAAGAGAGGAGGGAAGGAAAAACGGGCATATAATAGTGGCAATGCCTGAATGAATACACAGAAAGTATAATATTCCCAACACTAAGTCCTAAAGGTCTTAAAAAGCACAGCTGCGTCTGTATCATACCAAATGTTTCTCAAACAAGTGATATCTGAGCACCTGTCTCTGGCTTAAGGCAAGCTGACTGACATCATTGTAATATCTCAGTTGAGATGTCTTCAGCTCATTCACAGCTGCTGAAACATATCAACAAATAACAGATAAATACCATCCTTTTCATATCAACAGCTGCAACTGTCACAGAACTGCAACAGTACTGGTGCAAGTAGGCAACCAAACAGGCAATAATGGATAAAATATGGGTTCATCCTGAATCCCTGCAGTCAAAGCTGTCTAGCACATTTGCACCCTGGGAGTGATGCATCCTTCCTTGTCTCAATACTGACCTTTCTTCCAAGACGTAAGTCCTGCTACAGATGCTTGAGTTGCAGTTACAATGCAGAAAGTATCTATCTGCAATGGAGTCTTTGCAGAGTAGTGATTTGCATGCACAAAGGAGAACCAAAATTCTGATCTGCAACACTGTTGTATGCCCAGAATACACAAATTCTGGTTTTAAAATCCTTGCTTTAATTAACACCCATACTAACTCTTTTTGCAAGTTGGTAAGACTGCTCCTTTCCAGTTTTTCTGATTCATAAATTCTGCTTACAACACAGAAACATGAAAGTTTTAAATGGAACATGATGAGTGTATATGATGAGTTAATAGTAAGTCATTAAACTAGTTTGCTCTTCTTAACCATTCTTTCCATACATAAAGTTAAGAATAAAATAAAAGATGCTAAAGGCATCCTTGATGTACAATGTAAGCAAACAGGCCACTTTGAGAGTTTAAGCGTACAAGACACTATGATTGTTTAAGAGTTTACAAACAGGATGAATTAGCCATTTCTGAAAACACTAAGAGAAGACAAGCAATGCTTCAGCTTTTATAACACTCTTCCAACTTCTTAGAAATAGCAGCTAGGCAAAATAAAATTTCCTAATTACAAATTTAAAAAAAAAGTTCTGTATGAAAACAGCAATGATATGTAGTTTATTACTGGGGTATGTTTTGATTTGTTGGGTTTTTTAAAGTTGAATTCTTTGATACCAGAGAAAGGAATAAGCAATGTGTTTTGAGTGGAAGTATTACAGCACAACTTGCAGCAATCTCTAGTGGGCATGGAAGTATCTATATAGGAAAGTGTAACTGCATCTATCTGGCAGTCTGGCTTCCTAGTTTGTGGCTACAGAACCACCAAGCTATAAACCTGTATATCGGAAAGGGCTTTTTGAGACAAAGAAGGATACAGAGGTCCTGACGAACTACAAGCCAAGATACGGAGCTCTGGCAGAGCCCACTTCATTGGCACGCTTTGAGTTTCCACCTCGCAGCATTACCTCTGGTTAAGGCAGGGGAGCACCAGCCGCCTGATTTAACGGAGAGCACTGATCACTTCAGCTACCTGCCTTGTTTTCCCATTCATGACGCCAAGTAAGTTCTGGCTAGCTGAAGGCAAAGCCCGCTTACCACGCATGTGGCACAAAGCACACCTGCCTGCCCGGCTTAGGAAACCAAAAGTTTCCACGGAGAGACAAATGAGCGCGGGCTGTGGGGGCTGCTCCCACGGTCCCAGCCCGCTCCAGGATTCCCTGCTTCTCCCGGAAGGGGCCGGGGGCTGCCGCGGCGGGACGGGACGGGACGGGACGGGACGGGACGGGACGGGACGGGCTGCCCGCCCTCACACGCACCTGTGGCGGCCGGCTCTCACCTGGATCTGCAGGGGCACCAGGCGCACCTTGCAGCGCTCGTTGACCAGGAAGCCCTTCGGCAGGTCGATGTACTGGCTCCACTCCTCGGCGAAGAGCTGCACCACGAACTTGCGGTGCATGTCTATCTGGTCCCCGTACAGGCTAAGGAACTTCTGGATCAGCAGCTCGTAGCCGGCGCCGTGGGGCACGCTGGAGGGCCGCGCGAAAACCGAGAAGCAGAAAAGGACGGGCACGGAGCCTCCGCCGCCCGGAGCAGCGCCCGGCTCCGCCGCCG
>WAAG01083980.1:227160-241684 GCA_013390105.1 Tichodroma muraria | reverse complement strand
TCCGCTCGGACCGGGGCCGCCGCTCCCCGCGCCGGGCCGTGCCTCGCCCCCAGCCCGCGGCTGCCTCCCCTTCCCCGGCGTGTGTGAGGCCCCGGTCCCCGCGGCCCCCCCCGGGGNGTAAATTATTTTGTACAGCAGCTAGTTCCTGTTCTGGGCATTATTCTGTAAGGATTCCATGAAAATGATTCTTCGGTTTGTTTAGATTTTTTAAAAGTGTGACTGAAGAACAGTAGACCAAATTGCGTTAATAGAGTTACTGTTGGCTCTCTCTCTGCCAAGATTTCTAGTTTTCTCTAGCAGAATTAGCATCTAAAGATGTGACCTCTGTTTAAGTGTTAATATTGGCTGTGAAGGTAATTNCGGGCCGGGGGAGGGCGACAGGCAGGCGGGTCCCCAGGGAGCAGCCTCAGGAACGGCGAGAAAACGTTAAGTTTTGGCCAAGAGAGGAGTGGGGCTTCTGGTGAAATTCGTCACGCTCTGACCGCGGCAGCACTGGATCGGCCGAGCGGGCCGAGCTCAGCGCGGGGAGCCGGGCAGGGGCCCCAGGGCTGCCCGAGGGGCCGGGTGGGCTCTCACGGGCCGGGCCGGTGCCCGTGGGGGCCGGGCCGGGGAGAGGCTGCGTTCGGGTGCTCCGCGGGGCCTGAGGCTCGCCCGGGGCTACCGCGGGCTGGTTTGCTTGGAAACGGGTAGCTTTTGTGGATCCAGAAGTCAATAGTATGGCACCATTAAACTCCTTGAATACTTAGGTCTGCAGAACTTTGGAGGTACAGGATTGTGTGTTCTGCTGTAATTTGATTTCTGAACATGAATACAGTCATCTTCACCCCATCACCACTGTGAATTGGCTCTTTAATGATCAGGACTGTCACCATTCTGGGCACATCCACTGCCCAGCTGCTGCCATCTTAGAGTCCTTCCTGTTTCATCTCAGGTATTTTGTAATATCACATCTCTCAGTCATTGTTTCATCTAGTGGCTTAAGACTTAGACAGAGAAAGTGAATGCCTTACATGAACACAATAGTGGGGAAAACCCTTTTATAGCTGAATTGTTTGAAGAGATGGATATTGACATTCTGGATTTTCAGGTTACTGCTCACACTGTGTCCACACAAGTCAAATTCTCAGTGCTTCCAGTTCAGCTTGTGGATTGTTAATTCATAAATGTTGTTCTTAATGTGCTGAATGTGTCAGAAAATACTGTCAAGAGACATTTTTTTCCACTTGAATTCATTGCACATTAAAGTAATTTGGATTCCTACTGTGTTCTCATTACAATATCCTTTACTCAGAATTTATCTGGACTAAAAAGAAGTTTTTCAGTGTTTCAAAATGCTAGTATGGCTTTCAAAAGTCTGAGTTTGTTTCTCAGTGTTATCACCCTGGAAAATAGTTCTGTATTTTGAAAAGAGCATGATAAGAAGACATACAAAATTCACAACTGTAGTTTGACTGCATTTGAAATACCTGTGGAAGTTCAAACCCTGATCTTTTCCCCATTGCTCTGGGGTAGAAGAAAGTGCAAATAATTGCTGTTGGATTAGTCTCTGAACAAGTATTATATAAACATTCTAAATGGCTCAAGGTTAAATATTATGCCATTAAGCTATTTTTCTTTCAAGCATTAGTAGAATGAATTTTGCCAGTATTGGAGTCCTGTCAGGTATGCTTTTAATTATCAATATCCTTGTTCTTGCAAATACTAAGTCACTAGCAATTATGCAAGAATCTAGAGCCCCTAGGAGACAGAGGTGAGCTCCTTGATGTAGCCTTAAGCAAAACTGAAAGTTACATATTTAGTAAGTTGTGCTTATGATGATTATTCAAGTAAAGGATGGTCCAGAATAAAGGTATGTTTATTGTGAGGGTATTCTGGAAGTCATAGGAAAAAACTCTTATTTTGCCTCCGGCCCTTTGGTGTAGTGTTTTACAAAGGGACTGATACTAGCAAACTAATTGGAAAGTACAAAAGAGGAAAATACTGTCTGTAACTGTGGAATTGGCTGTAGCAGCCTGAATATTGCTGGGATTTGCTTTTGTTTTTCTCGATGTGATGAGGCTGTATAGGAGGACAGAAATATCAAGAACCACAATCTCTTGTCCTCCCCTTCAGTTATGAAAGCACTGCTTCTTATCATCTTTTGTCTGACTCTTAGAGAAAGTGTAATTAATTACCGGGCTAGCTCTTCGCCCCAGGGAAGGAAATTCATTCTGAGGCTGCAACAATCTCTACTCTTGTTCTGCTCTTCTCAAAGGAAAGGCATTTTCCCATAGTTTGGTTTTCAGCTGAAAAATTACTTCGTAAAATTTCATTCAGAGTGGAAACTGGCTCTTCCATTTTGGTAGATAAAGGTTATGGGTCATGGCCAGTTAATGGGTAGGACAGAGGAGGTTATTTGTGCAGTGATTCAGGAGAAGAATCTGTTCAGTGTCACCAGGGCTGCCCTGTCACATCCCAGACATGATGAAGTCTTAATGGCTTGAATGGAATTGCTTCCAGCGAGTCAGTCCATGCAAGAACTCTGATAATCCTTTATCACCAGGAATTGTGCATGACAGATGCATGTTGAGTAAATGTAGTATACATAAATCTGTAAGAGGTTTTTCATTAACACTGTTCAGTTATTCTTGTTATCTGAAGTGTGCTTCTAGGAGACTTTGACTCAAGGTTCTCAGAGGTGGTGTGGGAGATGTTTCTTGTACTGGAGGGCTACAAGGGTACGTGTACAGGCTGGTGGAGGGTAAAACCTTACATGCAAACGGTTCTAGTTTGGTTCACAAGCTTGAGACACAGAAGAGAGATGTCTGGGGCCCAAATCAAAATATGCTGGATGTACATGTAAGTTCACTTATATTTAAAGGGACTCTATCAGCTTGAATTGTAATGCACTTGGGCTTAGCTAAATCTTCATTGCTCTAAGTTGTGAAACTACTGAAAGCTGAGTTACATCTCCTAGCCAAAATTCTATCATTTTGTTTTGTTCCCTGAGGACTTTTTATCTTTGAGACTGTATTTATGTGCTCCTCTTGAAGCTAGTAGGCTTCCACATGGTGAAAGGACGTAACAATTGGTCATGTATAAATCTGTGGCAGACGTGTGTCTTCTGTAGAGAGCAAGGGAAAAGATGCATCTAAACATTAATTCCTGTTTTGTGTTAGAATTGTCTACAACTTCTGGTAGATGGAAAACAAATTTCCTACAGATGGATGATTGTGAAGAATTATTATGTAGATATGTTACACATGTGTTAAATTATGCCTTAAGAATAATCTGCTTAATTTAATCTTACATCATATGTTGTTTTAGCTTTATTCCATTTTCCAGGGAAAGCAGATGAGTCAGTCAGGTTTGTCAGTCCTTAATTAAACTTCTTAGCAGGGCTGTATGTGAACAGTGAGACACTGAAGAAGACTGTTAGCTGTTACCAGGGTTTCTATTTCACTTAAGTATTACTAATAAAGAGTTTTGTAAAAAGGCATAGACCCTTTTGATTTTTAAAAACCTATCACTTTTTTTTTTTATTTGTTTTGGAGTCAGTTCCTGGGCATTACGTCCTAAATACTCTTTTGTGGATGGATGTTTTACCTGTAATGATGGCTTCCTGTGCCATCAACTACACGCGTTCCACCTTCCCCGTAGGTTTTGACTCCCGTGCGTCTGAGCTGAGCCATTCTGCTACAGCTGTGGGAGAATCGCTTCGTGTACCTAGAAGGAAAGCGGGCAGGAGCTGGATTTTCGAGGTTTGGGGTAAAAGACGTCACCTTTCTCTAGTGCACCCCTGAACGCCGAGTCCCGAAGGCGCTGGGTACAGCCACGAGAAGGATCTGACGCCTCGATCGTGACCTCCTCTCGCCTTCCTGGGGCTCCTGCCTTTAACTTCCGTCCGAAGAAGGAAAACACAACAGCGGCGCGTTATCGCCGCCCCCGGGGGATTCCTCGGCCCTGCCCTCGGCTGAGCCCCGCCGGGAGCGGGCGCTTTTCCCGCACACGCTGCGGCCGCGGGAGCCGCCGAGGCAGGAGAAAGGGAGGAGCTCCGAACTCCCCGCAAGCCCCGAGCTCCCCGCGGGGTCTGCGGGGCGCCGCTCTTCACGTGGGCCCGCCCCACGGGGCCCGCCCCGCCCGCCGGCCGGCCCCCGCTCCCTCCGTCCCTCCCCTCGCTCCCTCCTCCCCTCCTGGCAGCGCCGGGTGACTAATTTCTGTCATATGACTGTGACACCGAATGGAGCGGGGCGGGCGGAACTAGCCGCGGCGAAGGGACGGCGCTGCACGGAGCCCAGCGCCTCGGCGGCGGGGGCAGCGGCAGCGCCCTAAAATGCCGCCCACCCTCTTCCAGAAGCTCTTCAACAAGAAGCACGGCCTGATCTCCCCGGCCAGGGACGCCCGCGACGACTGTGTGTTCAGGTAACAGGGACGGGGCCGCGCTCCTCCCCTGCCCCAAACTTCTGCTCCGAGTTCCTCGCTCCCTCCGCCGCCCGGAGGACGCGGGGGCTGGCAGACCCTTCCCTGCTCCACCGGCAGCTCCTCGGCGACGTGCCCCGCTTTCCCCGGCCCTGGGGGGATCCGTCCTCCGCGGGAGCCCCGGGGCCGCCCCGGCCGGGCCCCTTCGGCGGGCGCGGGGCGGGAGCCCCCNGGCTTCTGGTGAAATTCGTCACGCTCTGACCGCGGCAGCACTGGATCGGCCGAGCGGGCCGAGCTCAGCGCGGGGAGCCGGGCAGGGGCCCCAGGGCTGCCCGAGGGGCCGGGTGGGCTCTCACGGGCCGGGCCGGTGCCCGTGGGGGCCGGGCCGGGGAGAGGCTGCGTTCGGGTGCTCCGCGGGGCCTGAGGCTCGCCCGGGGCTACCGCGGGCTGGTTTGCTTGGAAACGGGTAGCTTTTGTGCTGTTCCACACGTGAATAATAGTCAGGCTCGAAAGCGATGCCGTGTCTGCGTCCTGGCAAAGAGAGAACCTGCAATATCGTTTTAAAGTGCGGTTTGCCACCTGGATGCAAATAAAATCTGCTTCTTTGGTAAGAGTTGCATACTTCTTGAATCGCTTCTAACAGTGTGGTGAGACTCTCCTCCCACCCGCTGCCTTGAAATTTACTGCCTACAAATGATCAGCCCTTGGGTTGCTCTGTAAAGGGACATCTCTGACTGATGGGCTTAATTTTCTGTGGTGAGATACCCCTTTTAGCTGCAGTATTTTGCAGTTTAGATGGATAATAGTGTGTCTGCAGTTACCTAAGCACAAGGGTTTTCAAAAGATATTAATTGGACTGTATGAGTCCTCAAGGAGTAAAGACATGCTCCTGGACATTACCTGGAGCTCACACAACTTTTGAAGACACTGATCTGTAGCTGCTTTCACACCTCTCTGATATTCACTGTGGAGTGAATCCTTTTTTTAAATGATCTTTTCTAAGAAACAAGATGTTTTAATGATGTCAATGTCATCTTATTTTCCAAATCATCTTAATACTGGACCAGAGCCCTTGGTGGGGAAGGGAGGGGGTACTAGGACTGCTCTGTATAATTGTCTTGCCTTTTGCCTTGCCTTAGTGATGGGTTTGTCTAGAGACTGGTGGTTCATGCAACAGCTGCAGTGCAGACCTGGGGCAGAAATGTGGGTATCACACCTGTGTTGAAAGGATGAGAGCGAGTACTTGGCAAAGTCTGTGCTTCCCTCGTCACCTGTATCATTCTGTGCCAAACTGGGTCTGAAATTTATAGTGCTGTTTTGCTCTGTGATATGAATGCTGGTGAATTTACAGTTGTTTTTTTTTTTGGTGGATGCACAGGTATAATTTGCAGGGAGAGGCTGATGAGGCTCTGGGGAGGATGGGAGAGCCAGGTCTGACTTAGGAGAGCCAAGTAGTATTTTTGAAGATTAATACAGATGCTCTCTTGGCATATTGCCTAATGGCTGCTTTCATTTGCCAAATGTGGCTAAGTTTGTAGCTAAGATCACAACTTGTTAGGTTTATCAATTCCTGCTGAAACTTTCAGATAATATACAAAATAAGGACTGTAATTTATGATGGCTGAGTCTTTGGAGACTGGAAGCAAGCACTTTAGAGTTTAGACTTGCTGGTTCCAGTGAACCTGAATGCAACAGACTCATCAATTTCATTGGGGCAAGGTGATGTTTTATGGATTGATACATTATATCTGTTTACAGTCTAAATAACAGAGCATTTCCCAAATATTCTGAGCACTGTTATTTCTGTCTGTCTTCACTTTGAAAACTCAGGTCTCTTATTGAGAAGACTGTGTAGAACAACCATAATAATGCATAAATTGTCTTACTATGTTTTGTGAATAATATGTTCTTGGAGAGAAGGGCCAATTACTCTGGCAATGACATTAGTATAGCAGAACATTTAAGGATGATTTTGCCACTCATTTTTTTTACTATGAATATATTTTGCATTTCCATCAGCCTTACTGTGAAAATTCACTAGTTCTATTTATCTGACCTTACACTGTTTCAAAAATAAAGCAATACTTTTCAGGGGAAACATTTTGTTTAGTTGTTGATCTGTTTGTGGTGAGTTTTAAAATTTTTTTTTTTTTTTCTTTTGTTTCCTGCCAAGAATCTCTTTCTGTGCTGTGGCTGTGTAAAATTTTGTGAGCCTAAGTCTATCCAGCCTCTGTAAAACCCTTCAGGACTAGCTGCTGCAGAAGTTAAGAGGTTTAGTATTGGGAACAGTAAGTTAGCAACTGTAAAATATTTGCTGAGGTGCCAGTTTGCTATTTATATAATTTATATATATATGCAGTTTATTTTACAGAAGAAACTTTAGGAAATCACAGTAGATCCACTACTTGTTAGTTTCTTAGCTCTTCCATTTAATCCAGGGCAATTGGCAGACTTGACCCTTAGTCTGAAATCTCTTGCCACAGCTTGACAATATTCACATGGTGAGCAAGAATATTCAAATTTAATTGGTAAAATCTGTTTACAAGAAACACAAAAACACCTGCAAGTATTCTAGGAGGGGAAAGTCAAGCCCTTATATTCCAAGATGTAGAGTACCTGCTGTCTACTGCAAATAATACTCACGTGAGTGGATTTTCCCTGAGGGTAACTCTTACTATAAATAGGATCTCTTGGCCATATTGTAGCATCTGGCACAGGCTGCTGCTGGTGACAGGAGAGCTCAGCCTAGGCTCGGGCTGTTATAGTCATTAGGAAAATAAAATTTCAGGTAGGCAGTTTTCTAGAATTTTAGAATCGAAGTATTCCTGTTGTAAAAATACATAAAGGTGTTCACATGAGCTGTAAGCTGTGTGTCTAAAATGGAGATACACTTTAAAATAGTACGTAAATGAACCGTGTTCCAATAAGATGGAAATAATCTTACAAAAACTTCCTTAAATTTAGCAGAAGCAGCCATACATTTCTGCTATATATTATATGGGCACACAAAACATTCCACTGCACATTTACGTTATTGACTGTTACAGATAGTGATTTTCAGCTGCTGTGTCTTTCCTGGCTTTCCAGGGATCCACTTCAGCCCTTTGGAGAAAAGGAAGCTGGTAAATCACTGAAAACTGAGCCAGCTTTTTGTTCTTCAGGATGGGCTCAGTAGATAGAGCCCAAAGCTCAGTAAATTACTAAGAGGGCTGAGGCTTTATATCCTTGTCAGGATGTGTGGGCAGTATTTCCAATGGTAAATACAGCTGCAAGGACTGCAGCAGAGTTTCTGCAGAAGAGTGTGTTGGGAACCTGATTGGACTTGGAGCACTATTAGCATGTGGCAGAGGGAGAGGAATTGTCTTGTAACATTGTACTGCAGGACTTGTTCCCTTCTGTCTCCAGACATCCTGCCTGCCTAGCTGGAGGACAGAGGGATTATTAATCAGGAGTTCGTTTTACACTACAGTTAAATAAGAGCTCACTACAGACACTTCAGTGTCTCTTTTTTTATTTTAATCTAGGGAACTTTAAAGAACCATCTCACCCCGAGGGGCATTCCACTGATGTTTGCAAACTCTGTTTTGCTCTTATTAAAGCACCTGTTGTAGAGGTACAGCTGTGTGGTAATTGTTCAAGCTTGACAGAACCTCTTCCAGTTTCAAATCTTACCAATGGTGTGGGGTATCTTTGGGCACATTCTTCCTTTAGGGCTTTGCTTTGGTTATCTAGGTACTTTTGAGAATGAGTGCTGTTTTTGAAGTCGGGAGATACAGGAATAAATAATTTTAAATGTTCTTTATGATGGAGAAAGCTATTTTTGGTTGACCTGGACGTGTGCTTTCTTGGGGTCTTCTAGTAATATGTGCTGCTCCTTTATTGAGAGAATAGTTTGCCAGGTTCCTGAGATAGGAAAGGTCTCAGGCTGACTGCAGAGTAGTATTTCCTGAAATCTGTCTAGGCAAGCATTCCACATCAGCCCAGACTCTGTTCTCTGTGGCAGTGACTTTAAATGGTATCCTGAGATTTGTTTCCTTTCAAACAATTTTTGGCAGTGGCATTCATCAAGGGACTTACATTGAACCTAGAGTTGTAAATGGGTAGCTTGATACAAAGATGCTTCATGAGCCAGTTCTTCTGCAGAACTATTGTTCTTGCACAGTAAAAATGGTACGTGCTTTCTTACAAAGGCATAATTGCTTCTTGAACCAGAGGCTAATTTCATGAAATAAAGTGCAAAGAGACTCAGAGACATTTATTAATGTGTAGCTAGAGACTACTACAGCTTTTTTAAGTGGAGGCTGGAGTAAGGCGAAGGAGGAACATGAAAGTTGTGTTTACATTGGTATTTCCAGTCAAAAATTTTACCCACAGAACTTTTTTTTTTTCCTCAGGAGCAGGTAGCTTTGTGTACAGCTTGGCTGAGCCCAGGAAAGTGGATCTCTTGCCAAATTATGTCAGTTCTTGGGAGCAACACAGCCAGTAAATTCCTGGTCCTGATAGTTCTGCACAAGGCTTTTTAAAGTTGTTCCTCAGCAGTGTATCAGGCCAGCCTGACCAAAACCTGTTATTAATGAAACAGCATGTTTTGATGTTTGCTCATTTCTGGCATTCTGCAAGGTTTTTTGTCAATATTTGTAAAACTCCTGGAATTTCACCACCTCAAAGTCTATCTTCCAAAAGAGCATTAGCTGGACCTCATTTTGTAATAGGTCCGGCTTTTTATCTTTTCCAGTTATCTGATGAATTTAAAAAGCTTTCATGATATAATTTATAAGACTACTCAAGTTCTTAAACATCTGAAATGTTACAGTGCTTTTATTAAGCTCATTTCTGCCCTTTAATGTCCTTTTAAGTTTTGCTTTTTTATAAAAATCCATCTCTTCTGTAATCTTTAGAAGAGTATGGTTTTGGCTTTTTGGTTGCATTCATTAGCTTGAGTGCACCAAGTTTTAATAAATACTTCACTTTGATTTATGCACAATTTCTTCTATGCTATGATGACTTTGGCTTGTGTTTTGAAATATATTGCTGTTTTCTAAAGTACTTCTTTTTGCCAAAATCTGTTTTGCATTTCCTGTCATGTAAGTTTTTATGTACCTTCCAGTGCTTAAAGTCAGTTTTCATCTTGGAAACAGAGACATACAAGTGACAAGATTCCACTGACACCTCTGGAGTTTAGAGATAATTTTGACAATTTCTTCTGAAAGGGCCACTCTCCAAGCCCTCTTTGCCACCACTCTCTAGGTCTCCCAAGTGCTTCTCCAGGTAGGAATGTGGTGCTCCTAAAACACCCAGCGAGTCCTTGAAAATTAGGTGCTAGCTCTGAATAAAGCAATGATGCGAGCTGGGTCTATGCAGTGACTGACAGAGCTGATAATCAGAGGGTTGGCAGTCCATCCAGTGATTATATACTGATATTATCACCAGATCTGAAAGAATTAACTTTTATTGATGTTCCCAGCATGCTAGGTGCAAGTGCAGAGAATGATGAAATAATTTGAAAACCGTTGGGGTGCTTGTGTCTGCCTGGCTTTGTGCCTTGGAAAGTTTTTCCCTGCCCTGGTGGGACCTCTGCCTGGCCCTTGCTTCACCTTGGCTTCTTCCCATCACCAGTGGAACGGGGAACATGAACGGTGGAGTGAAAAAGCCCTCTGCTCATTTTTTCCTCTTGGTTTTTAGGAAGAGGTAAAGCTCATTACAAAATGAGCTAACAGGTGAAGGGTCACCCTTATTGTGTTTCCTGCTGGCATATCCTGTGGTGGTTGGGAGCTCATGGTGTCTTGAGAATTTGGCATCACGAGGCTGCCCTGCCTGTCCTGGCCATCACGAGGTCGGCACTGTCAGTGCACACTCGGCTTCCTCCCAGCCTGCGGCATCGCTTCCTCCCTGTGGGATGGCCTGGCTTGTCTGGGGATAGCTGCCTCACTGAGTGGCCCTTGGAACAGTCACTTTCTTGGTTTCCCATTTCAGCATTTCAGCTCCTTCTTCTAAATTAGAAATCTTTTTGAGGAGAGGTTGGAGTGAGTGAATCATGTACGTAGAGATATAGTCAAGTGGAAATGCTTCACGCTTGGGTTACGCTGGCAAGTTGTAAGAAGGTGTTTCTACAAACCCTTGGGTTCTGTCTCTTCCCTCTCCTACTGCAGGTGAGATCATGAGGCATGAGGATGTATCAAGAGCTTGGGGTGTATGTACCTGCTTGTGCCCTGCGATGTCTTCTCTTTTTCTGAAACAATTCCACCATTAGTTTTCAGGTGACTGAGGGTGTGTTTACATGTTTCATATTACAAGCCTTGCTGGCTTGGGATGATCAGCTCATCTGGTTGACTGATAGATTGTCCTTGTGTTTTCAAAGGGCTTTATCCCTTGCTCTGTGTATGCTCCGTGTATGCTTTGAGTTAGCGTATGCTCATGGTGACAGCTTGGATGGATCCAAGCTTCTGTTCTGGAATAAACTGGACCAGTGTGACTTGGAGCCTGAAACTTGTGTTGTAATTTTGGCTGAATGCTGTAGGTGACCATTTTAGCAGTGTGTTTTACAAGTGGAAAGTAACACATGCCGTGGTTTCATGCTCAGTGGTTGTGTTCCCTCCCAGTGCTACATCTGGAGCTGGATGTCTGCAGGATCACATGTTTGTGAGTAACGTTTGGAAAAATGCAAAGCTCAGTTGCAGCAGTGAATCCTTGGTGGTTGTGCTGGGCTTCCAGAATCAGTCAAGAGCAGAATTTGTCTCTGAGGACTTGAAAAATTTTGCATTTGTGGTGTTAGATAGAGAATCTTAATCTGTAAAATATTTGTTGGAGGAAAAAAGTTATGTCCATTAAAAACAGGAAATAATTTTATTAATCAGTAGTTGGTTTGCTAATGAACCAGCTGCTCCACCTTATAGTGAGTAGAAGTAAGAATTCATATATGGGTTCATAGAATTTATATATGGGAAATATTCAAATATGGGAAACATATTTGCACAAAATTCATGTGATTCTGTTGTGCCTAAGGAATGTGACCATAAACACTGCGTTCAACCATTAATTTCTAACAATACCTGCCCAAATATATTCTGCTTCATAGACATGTGAGTGGTTATTATGTAGTCTTGCTATTGAAAAGCGTTTATTTTTACTACAAGGCATGGTTAACAATGTTGCTTAGTGCTCTACCAAAGCTTTTACTTGAGTTGATTCTGCACATTTGCGTAAACAATCTTTTTCTTCTCTGAAACAGATAGCTTCTGGAGATACTATTATTCAGAACACAATACGTTGCAAAGAAACTTGTTCAAACATGTGAATAGCAGCATGAAATACTCCATGAACTACCCATAGAGTATTAACAGTACGTGTATGTGAGATGCATCTGCAAGTAAAATGTGCTTGTTACAAAGTTTTTAGTCCTTTCTAATTTCATACCTCTTACCAAGCAATTAAACCTTTGGACTTATGCAGTTTAGCTGTATGTAAAAACTTTTTACATTTAACAGTCTTGTCTGATGCTTTTGTGTTGATAATCTGGATGTCTTCCAGCATATTATCTTTGGTTAACTCTGGCCTTGAAAGAACCCATTTTGTACAAGCGGAGGATTCTGCAGTGCTGCCAATGTTAGTAACAACAATCCTGGCTGTAGGTGCCCCCTTGCCCACATCAACATCCCAATGGTGCCCTGTGGTTGGCTGTACCCAATTGTGGATCTTCAACAGCCCCTGCTGACAGCTTCAGGCATGGGAATGATCTGTCACACACCACTGAACCTGCTCTGTTTCTCCAGGATCGTTCCACAACATCCTCAGTAGTTATTTTGGTCTTAGTAAAATACATCACAGAAACAATCACATTTCCTTTATGCTGGGCACATCATGCTCTGCACATTCATGATGTTTCATGCCCCTCCAGATCTGAGTGTCTCGCTCTCAGCGCCTTCATATGTTTTTTCCCTTGCTCCATCTAAAATGTCAGCAAAACATAAAATTTGTAATAGTACCAGAAACCTTCTTCTCTTTCAGTCTGTGTGATACAGAGCTAGGAAGAAACAGGAGCCAAATTCCATTTCTCTTCCATCTGTTTTAGTTGATAGATGGAGAAGCTTCGAATGGAGTTCAGCCCTGACTTTAGATCCTGGCCTTGTGCCAGTTTAAGCCAGAGCAGTATCTTCACCCCAGTTCCTGTGTCATTTCCCACTCAAAGAGAGAGAAGGTAAATTGTTTGAGCGTTGCCCAAAGGAACTATTACTTTATTACATGCGTTCTTATTTTGTTTTATTTTAGCCTCCAGAGCTATTGAAATGGTGGCTCACACAGTGCAGTGCTTGGCCTTGCACTCCCCTCAGTAATTTCTAAACTTTTTGATTGATTTCTGTCATGTCTGTTGGAGAATGTGAAAACAGAAGTTTGAGTGAGCTGGGTTTCTCTAACTTTAGTGAAAATGCTGTGGGTGCTGTTGGGTGTCTTCTGCCTGTTAGTACGTGTGAAGCTCTGAGCTGGCTGCACTTTCTCCAATGTTTCCAGTGGCTATGTCCCTGGGGACAGCCAGGGTATGGGCATGTTGGAGGAAGACAGTAGTCATGTGGTTCCATGGTTTGCCCTGCATAGTTTGCAGGGTTCAGCTGTAGTGTGACCTCAAGAAAGGCCAGTCCTGGACTACTGTGAACACCAGGATATCAAACCCTCTGTTTGCTAAATTATTCTGCTTTCTGATGAGTATTAAGGCACACACTGCTACATACCCACATTTCTCTTGTCTCATGCATGTCCAAGGTTAAAATCAGGCCTCCAGAGCCTGTGTGCTTAGCACTTAGTTTGTCATGTTTGTGGGTAATTATGGAAGACTTCAGTTGGGCAGAAGGAAGCACATCACATGTGAGCAGTTCAATGGGAAATGAATGAGATTCTTGACGAGTATTTTTGCACTCTCCCCACACTCCCCCCACGAAGCCTTACCTAGAAAATGTTCTTGCCATTTGGAGAGCTGGCTGAATGGTTTGTTTACTCCTCTTCATGCAACTTGGTACCAGAAATTTGTCGCAAAACACTGTTAGTTCAGGTGTTGATGAGGAGTGTGTGCAGATGATAAGCTGTGTGGTTGGGTGTGCAGGGAACAGGCTGTTGGCGGGAGCGTGTGCTCCTTCTCAGAAGCTTGTTCTAGTTGAATGACATTATCTGAACATCTGAGAAGCTGTTAGGGAAGAAGTCTGCCAGAATTTTCTTGTTCCTACAGGAAAAATAACAGTATTACCCCTTAAGACAGAGTTAAAGAAATGCCTCAAATGTCAGGACAGTGAATTGGCTTACAGTGCTAACGTGTTTCTATTTAAAGGCAGCCCAAACTCTAACATAGAACCTAAATAGTCAGACAGAAAAAAGTGGTTGGTTTTTATAGTACTTAAACGTATTTCAGCTGCTGTGAGTTACTGGAAATTACTCTCTTGCTCAGTAGAAAAGGAAATTGTTCTACTGGCAGCATAGAGTACTAAGAAGCTGTGAAAATGAGCATGATGGTTTCTCAACTGGGTATATTTACTAGTCATATAAGAGATGCTAATCATGAACTGCTGACCTTTTTTTCCTCCCCAAAACAGACATAATAAAAAAGTGTAGAACTAAAAAATAAAAAAAAAAAATCAAAGCAACTTTATCTTCTTTTGAGGCTATAACAGAATTTTATCTTTGTATAAAGAAATGTTTATCAAATTTTTTCAGATAAGCAAAAATACAACTTTGTAATACGACTAATTTATTTTGCTTTCTTTAAATTTTAGTAGGTTTTTTCCCCCATAGTATCTTTTCTGCAGTTATCAACAAATGAGTAATTTTGGTTAGCCTGAATATGTAGCTACTTTAAAATGTGTCATCAGATTTTCTTTTTCAGTTGAAGAATGCTCAGAAGCTGCTAGGTAGCTTATGTTTGTGTGTTGTGTAAGGCTTTTTCTCACATTGGGGTCAGAAGATAGGACACCAGGTATTATGGGGTTTTGTTTGTTTGTTTGGGATTTTGTTGGGTTTTTCCCCACCTGGGTTTAGTATATACTCATTTAAACACTGGTCTTTTCTGTTAGTAGCTAGCAGGACAAGTCAGCTGAGTTGCACTCAGGAGGTGACATTAGTCTATGCCCACACTGGAGAAAAAACT
>WAAG01083980.1:157101-224338 GCA_013390105.1 Tichodroma muraria | reverse complement strand
TGCCTGGAAAAGTCCAGATAGTCAGCCTCTGTTATTGTCCTGTCTGAGGCCTGCAGTGCTGCCTCTCCTCTCTGAAGGATTCCCCTGGGTGCTGTGCTGTCCCTTCCTCCTCCTGCCACAAGCAGGGGGGTGCATCCTGTTTGGGGTTACTGTTGTGTCAGGTCAAGTGATGTGCATGAGCAGGAGAAGGGGAAAGGGAAACGAAAAGCAAAGGGAGCAATTTGCCGACAGCTACTTTAGAAAGACCACAAAAAACAATCCAACAAAACAAACCAGTCCAAAATGTCCTGGTGGCATTGACCGCTATTGCTGTCCAGCATGTGAGCCTCTTTTTCCTCCTGATGCATTGGAATAANAAGGTGTGTTTTTGGAGTGAGTTTCAGTGCTGATACCCAGGGAGGGCATGTTGAGCTGAACCTGCAGTTTTCTTTATCATAGACACAGATTTTAGCAGTAAGAAAAGCTCTGGGGCGTGTAAGCTGATGCTCGAAGCTGCCATGTATCTGTCATGTGGGGTTCTCAGTAATACCTGACCAGTTCAGTCTTTCTGCTGTGGAAAATGCCTCTAGATGGATATTTATGTTGAAGAGCTTGGACAATGGCCAACCCTACACTGTATTTTCTATTCCTACCATTCTTGGAAACCCAAAACCAAGAGCATGTAGTGAGACTTAGAAAACTGAAGGGGATGGCAGAAAGCCTGAGAGTACAGAGCTCCTTGTGGCAGTGAGCAAAGCACAGTGGAGCAACCCCAGTAATGCACTTTGTTAAGCTTGGTTTAAAGGTGGAGCAGGCCTTAGCTGATAGGTAAATGCATTTTTACATTTGGGGAACCAAAGCATTTAGGACCTCACAGTTAAGATGCATTTGCTTGAAGGTGCCAGGCTGCTCCAATGTTCTTTGATAGTCTGTATTTTTTTCTCCAATATTAATGAAGTTGTGGCTTGTTCAAGCATCTGTTTTTTATCTGTCCTCATGTCCTTATGAGTTACATAAAAGTGAAGTCAACCAATGTCTTTAGTGTCTGCTCTATATAAATCTACCTGAAATAGTTTCAGGTCACCTTTACATGCTTAATTTGGAAAACAGTTGAGCAGCATGACTCTTGCCTTGGAGAATTAAGCAGTCTAGGCTACTCACAGTAGTCTTGGGGCTCTTGCAATATCTGCACAAATCAAGATCTTATCCCTTCTGCAAGTTAAGTAGGGGCCTGTTTGACTCGTAGAGCCAGTAAGGGAGGGATGTTCAGTGCCTGATGGGTTGGAGCCTAGTTAGAAAAGTCTTCCCTCCTGAAAAGCAGCTGTAGGATAGATCCAGTCCATCTAGATTTTCATTAGTGTTATTTGGCAGTGTTATGAAATCATTCTTAATTGTTTCTGGTTCGGAGCCTGGCAATAGTCTTGAAATACAGTGTACTTGACAGTTAAGGGTTTGGAGGGTTATCTAAAGGGATTGGTTAAAGTCTTCTGGGCTTATGGCAGCAGGTAACCACTCTGTACAGGAAGATTGCAGAATTGGGCCACATCAGACATTTGAAGGTGTTAGAGGATGCTTAGATGGCAAGTGACCAGCACTGGTGTCAGGCAGTTGTTGATTCATGGGGAGTATCTATCATTAGGACTTGTGGGATGTTGATATTAATGATCATCACATACGGATAGGACAGCCTGGGATTTCATTCCGTAGATATGAATTTGTTATACTTGTATAATCATCCTCTGCCTTTAGTTTGCAGTTGTTCCTGTGTAACTGAGATGGGGTTTTGGTGGAAGCTGATGGGGGCAGTAAGACTGAGTCAGCACTGTGCTTAGGCATGTGCTGTAAGTCTGCAAGTAGTTTGACTGCTCCCAATGAACCCACTGATGTGCTTAGCACTAGGCATGTGTTTTAAATAAATTGTAAAATCTACACAAATGAGGAGGGTGAGACTACAAGCACGCAATGTTTAAAATCTAAGGTTTAGGGGGTTGTATTCTTCAGGAAGAAAGCTTTGGCATTTAACGCATTTCAGTGACATACAGAGCTTAAATGTCACCTTCACTGGAAAAACGATCGTCATCTATTAATTTTATGTGACTGTCTTGATAATGACCTGGTAACATAGCAAGCTAAAGTTCACTGTAGTCCTCTACAACCCCAGGCTTTGGGCTGAGAGCAGCATCTCGGGATTATCCCTACGTCAAACCTTGTTTGAACTGGGTACATATAAATAATTGTCTGCTGGCTTTTCCTATTACAACCATACACGGTTTGTGAAATTGGTTTACCATGTCCTGAAATTTTCTTTGATATTTTTAAAGACTGTTGCTATGGGAACCAGACCCCATAACAGAAAAGCTTTTTGGTGCTAAGGAGGCCAAGAAATTCACTTAACAACAGGAATAAAGCCATGGAAAAATAGCTTGTATTCTTTTTCCAAAAGCAAACAAACAAACCCCAGAAGAAAGCCTGATATCCTGAAGCAGCTTGGACCTGGATTACCAGATGGAAGGGGACACTCTGCTCTCAGGGCTTCAGAGCCTGGCCAGGGAGCTCATGCTGTGGACACTTGCACTGGTCCTGTCTCTTACAGGCGAGAATAATCAGGGAATTCACAAGCATCTTTCTCTGAGGTAATTCATATGTCTTTTTTTACTTTTTTTTTTTCAATGTGGAGTGGTTGAAATGATGTGATGGATTGGTTTATGAGCAAGAAAACACAAGTTTTGCTTCTGGGAACTGGATGTCCCCTTTGTGCTTTGCTAATACAGAAACTGGCAGAACAGGCATTACTTTGACGTTGGGGCTTGCAGCCCTGTTTCCTCGTGTCTCATGACTGAGTGAATCAACACCTAATTAAACAGTCACATGAGGGACAGAGTAAAATGCTGTTCAGGCACTGATCCCTGTGAATCTTTGGAGAATAACTACTTACCTCTGTCTTCCTCCTTTTCCAAGGAACCCTGAACAGCTGCAGCTCTGCCTTTTTTTCTTTTTTTTTTTTTTTTTTTCCAAAGGAAAGAACAGCACATAGACCTCAGCTAAAGCAATGCTGCCTGTGCAGATAAATGAGATCTGGGGTAGGGAGAAGGAAGACCAGGGTGTTCTCAACGTAATCTTGAGGAATTGGAATGATTTGAGTTCGTGCTGGGGATGACTTAACTAAAAGCCTGAAAGTACAGTCTTTGTGCATTTGACACTCCTGGAAATTTAACTGAGAATGTGGACATTGGGTAAGGAAGTTGGGAGTGATCTGTGGGCTTTCTCGGTATTTTTAATATTAGCTGTAATTTTGCCGCTTGTAGCTCGTTATGAAGGTCCATAACAATTGCTTTCCGTCTCTGAGTGACAAATACTTGTGTGGAGATTTATTAGGCTCTCAGTTATCACTCGGTCACAAGTGCAGCCACCTTAATCAATTACAGGATCGTGGCCTACAGCCAAGGAATGCTCCAAGCCCCATGCTGCCTTGCCTGCGCCCGATGACTTTCACCACCAAGGCCATATTTTTTCCCCTTATAAAACTCACAAAACAAGTATTACAGGATGTTTTAATCAGCATAAGCAGATGTCTCCCTGCACCCCAACACAGCAGAGGCTCCCGGGTCGCGTGCGGGGCTGTGCAGCAGGTGCCAGTGTCTGCAGCTGGAGGTTTTGTGGCTGTCATCTGCTGGCTCTGGAGGTACCAGTGGTTTGGGTGCTCCATGGAATGGCATTTCCAGGCTGGAGGTATCCTGGCTGCCTGCATCCAGGCCAGGGAGTTTCAGGGTGGAAAAAGCATGGTCTGGGCAGCTGCCCTGGCACCCTGGGCAGAGCATCACCCACCCTGGTAGACCTCGCAGGTTAAAAAGCATGACATAAAAATATTGCAGCCGTTTACATTCTAGTCTTTTAGCCTTTAAAAATGAATTTGTTTTTAGATATAGCTGTCTGATTAAAAAAAAAAAGCTTATTTAGATGTGTTTGCTTGGTGCAGGAATCAGCTGACATGTCAGGCATAGCTAGAGCACACCAGCAGTTTGGTTATGCACCTTGCAGCTTTTCTTTTAATGTCTCCTGAAGTAATATGTTGAAAATCTCAGTTTTCAGTGGTGCAAAAAGAATTAAACTGCCATAGTCCTTACGGTTTCTGGGAAGTGCTTGAAAATAAAAGCCTTAAAGACACTCTAAGCTGAAGATAAATACAGGGAATTCAGTATTTGTCTATTAAAAAATGAAAATGTTAGAAGTATTCAGCCAAAGTACCCTTATTCCATCAGGAGTCTTTCAAGGGTTTATTATTATTAATATTAGGGTTGATAACAATAGTGGAGCCTTAGTGATTCCTCTAAGATGTCTTCATTTTCATGACAAGAGAGATTTTGCAGTCAACCTTGACTCTTGTTTGTCTTTTCTCTTCATTGTCTCATCTATTAATATTCACAGTTTCCAAAATAAGAAGCATCAATTCACCATTTAGTTCCCTAAGCAAACTTTGCAGTTGATAAATCTGAGCTTGTGATCCTGATTTTGTTTTGTCAAGTTAGTTTTGTGTGTGGATTTAAGGATTGTTGAACCTATCGTGACATCTCCAGAGCTACACAGCATAAAGAAGGGAACACAGACTGCCCTCCACAACCCTCCTCTGCTGCATTACATAATTCTGGGTGATTTTAGGAGAGTCTTTATTTCCAACAACTATGCTATTTCTAACTATGTTCATCAAAAGCAATTTGTATTGGAACTTTTTCTCCACAACTTTTCATGAAACACACACAACACTGAGTTATTTACACTTTATTTTTAATAGCTACAGCAGAAGAGTCTGCTCTGCACACCCGAGTGTGCACAATAAAATAACTGTTTGGCAGGGGGAAAATGCTCTGTTGTCTCGCAGTACCAGTTGGTATTATGAAGGTTTGTTCGGTGTCTTATAGTAGACTGTGATTGGAAATGTGATACAAAACGATCACCAATGTTTCAGTAGCCTAAGCATGCATCAGATTTTTACTTTGATAGTTATTTTTATTTTCAGCATTTTTATCATGACGTGAAAAATTACAACAGTGGATAGTCAATCTGCTGAGGTGTCCACATTCTTAAAAGAGAGATAATTATTTCTTGTCCTACCCTCCAGGAATGCTCATAGTCAGATTTGTAGTTGCTGTTGCTCCTTTACAATGCTGGTAGAGACAGTTTATTCCAGTCATGAGACCTTGTGCTGGTAGTAAGAATCCTGCATATGGAGAGTTTATAAACTTCTTGATTTCTTTTTTTTTTTTTAAATCTCACATCAAGAGCACTTTTATTCAGCATTTAACAATCTGGTTTCTTTTAAAGAAATTTATTCCTTCCTGTTTAAAGAATAGAGGGCTCAGGTTTTGAAAATCCTGAGGGCTGTGATTTGCAGTGATCTTTTTCATTGTTTTTTTTCATTGTTTGGGCTCTTGCTGTCCTTTGGCTGGGCTTATGTTTGTGTGTGTGCTCCAGGTATATATGGAAGGTTCATGCTTTAACATCTCCACTCTTCCTCCCCAGCAGTGAGGATTTTTTTTTTTTTGCAGGGATACAAAAATGCACAGAAAGCACATTTTTTTGGAAGTTTAGCTCAATGGTAATCCTACCAAGGCAAGTATTTTGTAGAGAAATGGTATCCAAGTATTTCTAGTCAGATTTCAAATAAAATCCTAATTGGTTTTCTCTCTTTTCGTCTAGTGTGGCTTCCAGCTCCTACCTTCGTGCATTACTAAGCAATAAACATTTCTTGGCTCACTTACTGGCTCTTTGTTGTGTGCATTTACAATATGTGTGAGGGAAGCCTTCCTTCAGAAGAAAGACTTTAAAAACTCGTTAAGGCAGCGAAGACCAGGAATTAATCATTTCATTACTCTTTAGCCTGTGGTTGGAGCAAACTCTGTTGTTGCATGGTTTAAAATCAGATGATTTATACTCAAAAGGTGCATATGAGCCTTTGCAGTAGTTTTAAGTGTTTTCAGAAATGCCTTTGGCTAGAGTGAAGAAAGTGATTGTTTTTGGTGCTGTTTGGTTTTGAGGGTTGTTTTGGTTTCTGTGTGTTTAAGAACATGCCCCAGCCCCAGTCGGGCGTGAGGTCTGCAGAGGGTCCATGGGGCTCTGGGCTGCTGGATGTGGTTGAACACCATCACCCACATCTTTCCCATCTGCAGCTGGGTGGATGTGCATGGATACTGAAAGATCTTCCTGGCAGGTGATGAGCTATGGTAGGAGATTTTGATAACTTTATTTTTTTGAACTTGAGTGTTTTTCTGAGGCAGGGTAATATTACCAGCTTTGTTTTTCAAGCTCAAACTTTAGACACAAAAAAAGGAAAGCCTTCATTCTTTCAAAGAGAGGTCTGGATATACACCTAGAGAAGAGGATGGTGCATATCTCATGTTAAAGATACCTCCAGTGTTTTCTTGGATATGGGAGTGGTGACAGTGTGTATAAACAAACATTGAATATCTGAATTCCTTCCTCAAGCAATAAATATTCACTGATCTGGCTAAAGCACTATTTACTCTCTGTACAATTTGAGTCTGTCTCTATTTGCAGAGAAATTCCTTCCAATATTTTTCCTGGTCAGTTGTTGGATGGAGGCTGGGTCAGCTTTCAAAGCACTTATTTTAATATGTATCAGGTTACCCTGAGGTAAAATGGAAACCTTAGATGTTACTCCTGTAAATAAATGTTTACATAATACATGGCACTTCTCAGCATTGCATGTCTAAGAAAAAAGGTCGGTTTTGACATCAGTAACCTTTAGAGAGTGGTGCCTTTGCCACACAGGTAAAGGAAGTTACTGTGCACTGCGCGTTCCTTCACTAAATTAAGAAGGTAGGTAGTAGGAATGGTCAGAGGTTACTGCTTTTATCTCCTAAAGCTTGGCATTTTAAGCTTTAGAGGCAAGATTTGGGCTTAAGGCATGGGTCCTGTAACCAGAAGATGCCCAGTTTTACTCATGTAAGTAATTGCATTGAATTCCCTGGCATTAGTCATATATGAAAAACCAAGTCTATAATGTGTTTGTGGCATCAGGGCATCCATTCTTCATTTCTAAGTGAGAAACTTCCTGTAGAGCATGATAACAAAAGATAATGGTTTTATCTCTTTAGTTTTGCTGGTTTTGTATCAAAACACTTGTCCAGCACCAAACATAAAAATATTACCATCCTATAAGACAGCAACGAAACTATTGTGTTGGCAAGAGATTAAGGATTTCTCCCTGAACTTAACCCATGAGATGTGTAGCAGAACAGGCAGCTTCATGTTCTGCTTTGGAATCCCTTCCAGAGGACAAGCAACATCTGACCTCTTGGGATTGTACGGTCTCAGAACCAAAGCCCATGAGCAGGTGCACAAGTTCACCCACTCTGTGGTACAGGGGAACCATCGACAGCATTGGGTTGTGGGATGCAGTGGAACAGGAGATCCTGATGATAAATCTATTTTTGCTGCTTAGGTATTTAAAATATTGCCAAAACTTGTGGGTTTTCAAACACTGGGGGAAAAAAAAGTAGGAACTATGATGCTTCTGCCTTCATGTGTTACTTGAATTTTATCCGAAGATTGTACAGAATTAATAGTATGAGTGATTAGCCCCACCCATGCCTGTGACAAGACTTGATGGCTTTTAATGTGCATTGCATTTTTGAATGCCCAATTCCTTCTTCACTTCCTTGTCCATCTGTCTCATTCCTCCCCCACAGCTTAGAGATAAAAGTTTGTTAAATAGTTTTTTGCTATTTAATGTTTGTTAAAACGCACTTTGCTGTTGTGATGTCTGGGCACCCTTCCTAGCATGACCCGGGTTACCGCCAGAGCACAATCAGGAAACCTTGTTTACAGCCACCCGGGTTGGTCGGGTTTTCTTTGAGCGCATTATTTTGCGTATTTCATTTTTTTTTTCCCGTCTATGGCCATCCAATTGTCTTGCATATTCCCGCTTCTTCCCGTGTAATATTAATGAGCCCTCGCCGAGCACACAGTGCGCTCTTTGTTCGTACCGGGGTGGGGGAGCGGGACCGGGCGGGATGCGGGAGTCGCGCCGCAGAGGCGGCAGCGAGCGGGGGCGGCCGGGGGCTCCTCGTTCCCCTTCCCCGCCGAGCCCCTGCCTGGAGGAGCGCTCCAAAGCCGCTGTGTGAGGGAGGGCCGGAGCGCGGGGTGTCGCCGGGGCTGGCGGCCGCAGGTGGCCCGCGGTGACAGCTGTGTCACATGATGGCTGTCAGCGCGGGCTCGGCCACCCGCGCGCCCGGGCTCCGCCGGGAGCATCCCGCCGCTCCCAGGAATGTGGGGGCTGGGGGTGCCGGCTGGAAGGAGGCCGCCCTGCTTCGCCCCCCCGTTCCTCGCCGAGCGGGCTGAACTCCCGGCGGCCGCGGCTCGGGGGTGCCGGGCGGCGCCGCGGGTGCCCGGGGACGCGGTCATGAGACGGAGCCGGAGTGCGGAGGCGGACGGGAGGCGGATGGATGGCACGGACGGGTCCGGGCCGGCGCTGCCAGGGCAGCGCTTGGCTTCCCCATGAATTACACTGATCTTCTCTGCAGCAAACCCTGGAAGAGACGAAGGAGCGGAGAATACGGGTGCTCTTTCCTCGAGCAGAAATCCCAGGCTGTGCAGAACTGTGGGGCAGGACTTGGGTTATGAAACTCCGGGGCAGCGCAAACACAGCCTGGTGCAAACCCCGACGCTGCTGTCCTTAAGGTGGTTTCTGTGCTCCTGTTGCTAGGATTAAGGCTTTTGCACTGCAGCATGGAGAGTCTTTTGTTTGAGTTAAATTCAGACCTCTTGATATGTCACCTGACAGTCTTGTGGTTTTGGATGAATATGGCTCATTGCTATTATTAACCTGAGTTGGCAGCCAGGCACAACAGGAGTTTATAGGGATTTTGAAAAGTGGAACTGCTCGGGGGACAAAGATGCTTCCCAGGTATGGTCACTGCACAGTTCTTGAGATCATTTTAATTATTGGAAAGTTTATTATTTTCCCTGTGATGAAAATACTTCTTTTCCAGAGATGTGAATCTTCTAGAGATGTATTTTTTTTGATTCTTACTATAACTTTATGCTAAAGGGCGCAATTTTTTTTTGTCTGAATTGATTCTATCTTGTAACTTTGCAAAGGGAAGTGCAGTCTGCTTGGATAATGTAATTTTGTTCAGTGCTAGTGAATTTAACTGAAAGGAGCTGTCTCATTTGTGTGTGGTTTTAATTAAAATGTATTTCAAGAGAGCATGAAACCTGTGTGTGTATGTGCAAATGTTTGCATGCATACATGTACCTAAAGCAGCTAAAACCTGAACAAGTACTTTTTGAAATTATATAAGTGAAGTAGTCCCAAAAATATTTTATGAAATTATTAATAGTGATTGTAAATTTTGCAATGTGTGTGAATTGCAAAGTTTTTCAACATGCTACACAGCTTTAACAAAACCTTCCCTCCAATTTATTTTCAGTGTAACACTCCGGTTTATGATTACTGTGTTGACTGGACTGCACCCACCCTGTCGATATTATGTCTTTTTGCTTGTGGAAAAGCATCTGGCTCGTGTATTAGACTTTAGAGTATAAATTAGGTATCTTAATGAGGGTCAAGTGACTCTCATTAGAAGGGAGGAAAAAATGAAAACAAACTAAAGTCATGTAGTCATATATCATAGGTCACTAAAGCTTCATATACAGATAAAGAATTGGACAGAGCCAAGGAGCTTGGCAGCCAGTTGAAGTTCAGGTCCAAGTTTGCTATACCTGTGAAATACCTGGCTGACGCACTTTGTTCCTGGTGTACAATATGTACTTAGTATAAGCAGCACAAGTTTCCTGGAGCTCAGGAAGTGCATCTATTCCAGGTGAGGATTGCTAAGCTGGTAAATAATGAGACCGACTTAGAGATGGAGCAGGGAGCTGAGCTCCACAGTGCTGCAGTGCCTGTGGACATGTCACCCTCTTTCAAGAGATGAAAAGCACGGGGCTTGGATTTATATTTTTGTGTTTTAAAGAAACATTATTTCCATGGGATGAACCTGACACATGTCACCACTTCAAGCAGTCAAGGATGGCTGTCCCTGAGATGATCCACCATCTGTCTATTCTTCCGTGCTACTCAGAACCCGGGTCCTGTGACTTCTGTGAAGCCCCAGCTGAGGTCACCGTGGCAGAGGGCAGAGTCTCTCGGGGTGCTGGGTGAGCTCCTTCGCAATCCACCCTCCGGGCTCCCTCCTGCCCTGGCCAAGGCACAGACGCTGGCTTTCTGTGCAGAATCAGCAAGTGCTCACCACCACAGTCACATAGCCCTGACATGACCTCAGCTCTTGTAAAGACAAATATCTTGCAAAATTTTTTCTAAGTATAGGCCCCGTGGTTTCTCTACTTTAGGGAACTTTCTTCCTCCTTGCAACCTTATGGTTGTGTTATGTCACCAGCACTTAAACGGAATCTCTCTCTTAAAATGCCAGCTTTGCAAATCAGCCATGCAGCCTGCATCATCTTTGTCTTGTGAATCCTGAGAAAGTTCTTCTGTGTTTCAGGTGCTATTGTTAAAGAAATAAATAACCTGCCCATGCCTCTAAGAGAAGATGGACTTCCAAAACTGCAAGCATCATTAACACACATTACAGTTCAGTTTTCATTGCTTCCAAATTAGTTGTGATCTTTCAGAATGGTCTGTGCAGCTGTTTTGTGCAATAATGGTCAAAAAATAAGTGAATTACTGAAATACATTAAGAAGGTATTGAAGTATGTACAAGACCCTCCCCATTAATCCTGTATACTTAACTTATGTTATATCTTCTCAAAGCCAAAAGAAAATAGAATCTGCTAACAGATAATAGAAGTCTGCAGAAGCATTTGGGCAGGAGAAGGGAATTCCTGGTTGGAAAAGGCATTTTGGGCCTGAGAGGGGTTTGATAGGGTGGTTGGACCAGGCAGGGGCCATTTTCCTTCTGGACTTGATCACCCTTCCCTGTAGCAAAGCAACTGCAGGATCCTATACTGGGCTGTGTGGGTAGAGGTGAGTGTGCTTTGATGTGGACGTACATCTTCAGATTATCTCCATGGAGTGTGGAGATAATCTGAAATCCCAGTGCACTCAGTGGAGCAGTCTCATGTTTACGATGTTAGCTCTTCATGACAGATGCAGCCTCTGTCAAAGGCTTGTGTAGAAGTTGGCTGGGTCTAAGCACCACTGCAACAGGGATAGTACCTGGAGAATCATCTGCAGGCGCTGGAGATAAGCTCTGGAATCCCTGTGCCTCTGCTCTGATGCTCATCTAGCAGGAGTGAAGGAAGATGTTTCCTTCCACCAGAGCCTGCGAGGGCAGCATGGGACAAGGTGGGCCCGTCTGCTCTGCCGGGCTGTTCTGTCACCCTTTAAAAAGGTGCTAACATGAAAACCATGCAGAACAGATAAGCTGGCATAAACTATAAATATCATTTGCGTAGATGCTTTTAAAAATAGTTCCAAGTGATTCATCACCAGGCAATTTTTATAACTATGGGTAACATGATGTAGGAAAACAATAGTTTGACTGATAGTTTCAACTTACTTTTTACATGTTTAGTCCTATTCTGGTTTTGAGCAACTTTACTTTTTAGAAAACTCTTTGCCAGTTCCTGCTTAGAATCTTGGTAATTTTGCTTTACTTTAAGATTTCCAAAGTATCTTTTTATTAAAAAGTAACCAGGTACCATCTAAGCCATGTTAATATAAACAGTTTTAAAAGTCTCAGCCAAGAGAGAAGATAATACTAAGCTAAACCTTTAATGTAATGAAGAAGTGTTGTTTGTGGGAATGAGGAGGAAGGAATGTATTGAGATTCAGTTACAGGGGAAAATCCTGTATTTTAATTGTTGGAGTGGTAATGAAGGATTTTTGTGTCTGTTTTGTCTATTAAAACTTGCACAGACTGAAATAATACCAATTTACAGCCATTCAGTTCTTGCTGAGAAATGTTGATGATGGTAATAAACTCTAGGAACACAAGAAAATTCATCCTCAGAGAGCAGTTGGAATTCTGGATTGCTATGTATCTCTGTAGTAGAGATGTCAGGAAGCATGGAATGGATTTGTAAATGTAGGCTACAGGTAATATTCCTGGTGACTGAAGGCAAAAAAGGCAGAAAAGCAGAAAGGACAAAAAGAAGGGAAGAGCTGAACAACAGTAGGGCTTAAATGTGAATATGCGTTAAAATACAATTTTCCAGATTTTGATCTCATTGTTGCTAGTTTCTAATAGTTCCATCATTAACCATATGGAATTTTCCCTTTCTCTCCCAAATAATTCCTTTTCTTTTGCACTCTGTACTTGCATGAGTGTGTCTGTTCAGGGGCATTGAATCAGATGCCATTGGTCCAGAAGACCCTTCCAACCTCAACCAGTCTGTCATGGTGTGAGAGCTTGGTTTTGTTTCTGAAACATCCCATACAGCATTTACATGTCAATGGATTTCTGCTCCGTGTAGGTGTTTTTGAACATCTCATTCTAGCAGAATCCCCGCTTGTGTAGTGGAGATCTCCAGAAGAGCAGTTCCTGCTCAGAAGGAATTTATCACCAGTTTTTCTCTTGCTCCGTGCCCGAACTCACAGCACTGTGTGGCAAACACTTCTAGTGGCGAAAGGTATTTGGGGTTTTCTTGGTGGTGGTTTTTATGTTTTGGTTGGTTTTTTTTTGTCGTGGGTTAATTTTAGGGTTTTTCTTTAGGTCTAATCAGTTTCAAGGAAAGATCAAAGAGTGGCAGATAGGTCATGCAGGAAAAAGTTCTCATTAAGAAACTGTCATTTCCAGTGCAGTGTGGGAAATGGAGACTCACCTTTCATTAACATTGCTAGAACATTTGATTCTACGTCTCCTGGTTTTCATGTAGGAATCTCAAGAAAACATCAGTTAAATGTCAAAGTTAGTTTCCATTTATAAACAGAACTAATTATATTCAGAAGATCTAGGTCAGTTTTCATCTGCCTGAAGAGGAGCGCTGGAGTGCTGCCCTGTTATATTTGTTTTGAGAATGCCTCTTGCATGCAGGAATTTTATGTTTCTGGGGATAATCTATTCAGATATCAAGCTTAACGGTATTTTAAATCTGCTAACAACAAAAGCAAAGCTCTGTGTCCTGCTTCCCCCTCGCTGGTGGGGGTGAGTTGGAGGTGCCAGGCTGCCTTCTGTTTACTGTCTGTCTGAATGAACTTTCCCCCAGCTCTCTGAAAGGCTCTTCTGGTTTGGGAAGTGGCCTGCTATTGCCAGGGAATGTTTTTGCAAGGCTGAAATGTACTTAAGGATGCTATTATGTAACAGAGATAGTGCTTCTTTGGAATTATCATGAATTATGATGGATAATAGCTACTAAATGCTTGTCTAGAGAAAGTTAAAATGTCATGTGAAGAAGCTGAGAAGTAAACAAGCTCTTGTTACCTTCATCAAATATGTTTCTGAATACAGCAAGAGTTTTATATTTAGCTTTCTCTCCTCTTACTGTGTAATCTGCTCTTGGAGCTTTTTATAAGTAGACTTTCCTAAGATCTGGAACAGCTATTGCCTTCTTTGCCAGTAATTTCAAAGTCAAATATCAAAAGTACTAGGTAATGGAAGACATGCTTTTGTCTGAGTGTGAAGGAAATTCAAACACGTTGCAAGGATGGAGCAAGCAATAGCACCCTTTTGGCAAGCAATTCACTGTCATTGTCACTCAGTTTCTTTATAGGAACCACAGTGGCCTGTCTGTGAAAAATGTTCATTTCTGGACTTCTACTGATTTCACTTTAATATATGGAGGCTGTTCCTCCAGGAAGCCAGATTATCCAGTAGTCCTCCTCACTTCTAGCCAAAGTCACGCTCTTACCAGTTACCATCCCCAGCTCTAGTGCCTTTTGGGCCTCTCAGTTGGTAACACCCCAGGCATGTGTCAAACCAGGGATTTTGTTTTCCTACATTTTCTGAAATGCAAGATGGGGTTAATTAGGAGAGCCTCCAGTAAATCTAAACTTGGCTCTGAGTTTGTCACTGTGCTTGGGTTTTGGTAGAGAATTTTCTCAGTTCGGTGTCTGCAGTTCTTGTGGGCATTTCATGCTGCGCGTAACACTTGGCTTTAGGTGCCCGAATGAGAGGGTGCATAGCTCTTTTCCCCCAAATCTAGACATGTAGTTATTTCAGCTCAAGTTGCTCAAGGTTTTCTTTCTTGTAATAAGTTGATTTGGACATTTGTTGCACACCATCTTCTCTGCAGCTTCCGTTTTTCACTCTTGTTGCTAAATGGTGGGGATGGGCAGATTAGGAAATAGATTCCATCTCAGGAGAGTGTGTAACTGTATATCTTAATGCTTTGTTTTACTTCATGGGGACTACACTAGCTGTAAAACTTCTATACCTATACTGAGCAGCCTTAAAACTTCTGATAGGTGATGATAGCTTTGGTGATCAAGTGGATTTTCTACTGTTACAGGACTTTTTGGTCACATAAAGCATGGGTGCAGAGCGGGAAACCCTTTGGGTGCTGAGTTAAGGAGAGGAAAATTTGTTGTTGTCTTGGAGTCTGGAGTTTATGCCAGGTTTAACCCATGTTATGGGTATCTTTTTGCTGAAGTACATGTACAGCTTCTTGCAAATTTGGAATCTGTATCCTTCATTAATGGCTTGTTCCAGTGCCTTCTGGCTTCTTGAGGTTCATGCTAACACTGCTTGCCTAGAAGCCAAGAATAAAGAAGACAGAATTTCACTTGATCTAGGAAATGGCTTGTAAACTAGCTGAAAGATGATTCCTGGTGGTTTCATGGATACAGCAGGTATCTTGTTTCTTATCTTCCAAGAATTGAGATGGTGTCAGTGAAAATAGATTCCCAAGCCAGTGGATGACAATGCTTGCTGGGCTTTAAAGTGATGGCTGACTTTTTAAAATAGAAATTTAGGATGGTGACTACAAAGCACACTTAAAAGGAAGATTAGTTTCCAAGCCTGATCCCTGCAAGTTCTCTGTTTGAGACTTCCTCTGGAGTCGTGGCACTGGGGAAGGTTCGGGGGTTCAGGAAAGCTCCTTCCCTTGGAAACCAGTTTGGGAACAGGTGTGTTAGGACTGTTTTGTATGGTTTGCTGACCGTGCCCTTGAGTCACAGTGGCTTATGTGGAGAGAAGCAGGTGGTTCTCCCAAACCACCCTGAGATTATTCATCTTGAGGGTTTTTGTGTCTTTAAACACAAAAGCTAATTCCTGTGACGTTGATTTTAGATAGCTGGAACTTGAAGAAAACATGTCACAAGACAGAGCACAAGATTTATTAATGCTGCATGCATCATTTTGTACAGTGGTAGAGGATTGGTGCAGTTTATGACAGTGTAATTTGGCACATGTAGGGGAAAGAAGAGAAAACAAAGGGCATAGTTCTGGCTACAGGATCAAAGGGTTTGATGGAATGGCATTGAATTTGCTTGACTCTGTGTTTTAATCAAGTTGTATATACAGATAATGTAGAAAGAGCACTGTAATAAAGAGTTGTGGTAATTGATCCTTCTGCTCTTTTCTTTTTTTAATTAAAGCTGGCCTTTGCCGGAGTTTGACCCAAGTCAGATCCGACTGATCGTGTATCAGGACTGTGAAAGAAGAGGACGGAATGTCTTATTTGATTCCAGTGCTAAAAGAAAAATAGAGGATGTTTCAGTGTCGGTGAGTATTATGCTAATTTACGTGTTTATAGTTGTATTATTTCAAATGGCCAAATTGATAAATTGCATATGTTCTATTTTATTCACATTGACATTTAAACATTGGTTATATGCAGGGCTATATTTAAATGCCTGTTAAGTTGCAAATTATTCAAGCTTCAGTGGTTTCACTCTTACCAGCTTTAAATACTATGATGATCTCTTTATTCTGGGATTTATTTACTTTCTGCTCTTTCAGTGAGAAGAATTCCTTCCTGGGGCTGAAGCAGGCAATGCTGGGGGTTGAAACTGGGCATGAACTGGGATTTATTGATCTGGTTTTCCAGGGCATTTGAAATACCCAGAAGTCATCTCTAGGAACTTGATACATTTTTTTTTTTACAGTATTAGGATTCTTTGAAAGAGGATATATTGAAACGTTTGCTTACCATGTACCTGCATTCTGCAGCATTCAAATAGTGTCATGTCAGGCAAAACTTTTCTCATAAAACAAAAGTTTGCAGGTAAAAACATGCAGGAGACTCTTTGGCTTGGCTTGATGTGAGCTCAGTATGGGCTTGTGCAGTTAGCAGGATGTACTGGGCATTTTCAAGGAATTGCATTGTTCATTTCTCTCGCTCTTTATCACGATTTTCACTAGCAAAGGCACACCCTGCCTATACAAAGCCAGATCTTGGCTCTTAGCACATTCCAAGGCACTCTTGCCCTTTTGCAGCCAGCCATGTGTGGGCTGGGCACTCTCCCTTTTGAAAGGGTATCTGTTCAGCACCCCACAAAAAGCAAGGCTTTCTGCATCTCCTCCCCCTCATCCCCCATTTCCTAACGTGACTTATACCTCTGGATCTACAAATAACACCAGGGAGACATCTGCAAGAGTGCCTGGCAGATCTGGCCAGACTGTTCTAGTTCAAGTCAAATAGCCTAACACAGAATCAAGAGGGTTTCACTTTGCTTTATGGTGCTATAATCTTCAGTTTCCATTTTCTGTTGTTTATGAGACATGAAAGCAATTACAATTTAAGAGTTGTATGCCTGCAGCAAGGTGAGATGCATTTTGGTCTGTTTTATCTATATAATCCCTGCATATGTCAAAAGCTGTGTGTGGTGGGCCATGGCTCAGGTATTTGAATTCTGTTGGGGAAGGTGTGGTCATAAAATTTAAGGAGCATCAGAGAAAACCTTTGCAGACACAGATGTTTCAAAAATAAAACGGTAAGTTTGTGCTCATAGCAAGCTGGGCTTTCATTAGTAAAGCATTACTAGATTCATCTTACCCATGACGGAAATGTGGCTATAGCACAAATAAGGACCTTGTGTTTTCATTGGATATTAAATCAGCCTCTTCATGTCTTCAGTAAAGGTAAATATTAAGTAGACAAGAATTTGAGAAAGGTTTTGCACAGCAGGACACTGAAGGCAATCAAGAGTTTGCAGTCAGAACTACTGCATTACAGTATTTCAACTGCTCATGATTCCCCCAGCCTTGCTATAGTTAAACTTGGCAAGGGAGGCTGAGCAGCAGTCTGGTGAAGGAGGGCTGGTGGCTATTCGCAACACCGGGAATGTTGGCCCACGGCTGTGCCAGGCAGAGATCCACTGCAGGCAGCTGTGGCACTTTGCATGTGAGAGGCAGAGAGATCCCCTGTGTGAGCCCTGTACCTTTTTTGGTGCTAAGCAGGAGAGGCCCTTCCCCAGCTTTCCAGAGGATGGGCTATTGATCAGCTGGGCTCTGGAAGCAGAGGGGAAAGGCTGCCGAGCAACAGAAGATTGTGCGTCTGAGTTCTGCCGGGGTATCCCGGAAAGAGACTGGCTGCCCCTTCCAGCCCTGTGGCACTAGCTCATGAGCAAATGCATCAGAACAGGCATTTTCCCATTGAGTGTACCAGGGCAGTGTGTGTGTGGTATGAGGAAGAGGCATTACTGATGCCTTTACTGAACAGCCTTGGTCCCCACCCAAGCATCCACATCCCTTGGACTTTTGAGTATCAAAGAACTTCTATGGGCAAGCTTGTGAGTTTGAGCCACTGTCTCCTCTACAGAGTTGGTTTTTTTTGTTCCTCATAGCAGTAAGTATCTAATTTCTAATGAGATACTTACTAATGGCTCTGTTACTTGATGTGCAGGTGATAGTGTTACAACCTGTGACTGGTTTCTGCTGTTGGACTCTCCTGTGGTGGTCTGCTCCTTTTGCTCTGACACCTCCTCTCCTGATCTCTGCTCCCGGGTGCCACCAGCGCCGCTCTCCTCCCTGTGCCGTGGGCTATACTGAGCTCCCGAGCCAGGAGCTGTGTGTGAACACAGGTGTGCTCCTCAAAAAGCTGTGGTACCAAGCCTCCTTTGAATTTCAAATGAGCACAACAAGCAGCTCCTTTTCCTCCTTAAAGGTGCAGCAGCGAGGTGGCCCAGCCACTGTTGGGCTGTCAGCCTCGGCTCTGCCTTTCCTTGTGCTTGGCTTCCCAGCCTTGACACTGCATCCATACTCAATTCCTGCACCACACACTAAAACACAAGCCAGCCTTACCATGAGCTATGTCCCTTTAACTGCCAGTGTGCAAAGGCCAGCTGAAGTATTAAGAGTTTGCCGTCAAGGGCTGGTAATTGATTGGGATAAGGGTGCCACAGGAATGGTGCCATGAGGGAGGAGTGGGGAGTGAAGTAAAGAAGAAGCTGAAAAGGGGAACCTTGGGTCATGGCTTCCCTTGGAACAGACAAAGTGAGTTCAGAGACAGGGATTAACTGTCTCATTTTAATGCTCATTTTCCTTTTTGTGTTATCCAGTGGGGATTTATGACATGACAGTGGTTAACACTGGGGATCTGGCTGGAGAGAGGTGCTGATGGGACATGTAAGAGCTAAAGATCAGCCTAGAGGAAGGTTTGAAGTACAGGCAGGAAGGAGGGATGTCAAGGGACCATGAGGAAGAGAAGGGAGGAAAAAAAAGGAAGGACCCAAACTGTACGGTGCTGAGCAGAGATCTAGAGTTGGGGCATGTGGTAGGAAAGGGGGAAAGAGCCAGGAATCAGAGGAGGGCCATGACTTGTTGCCAGGACCCAGAGGCAGGAGAGGGTGTTCAGAAACAGCATTTGTTTTGGTTGCCTGAAGAAATGAAAGAGAGACCTGGGATGCAGAATTTGAGATGTAGAGGTGCAATAGTGAACTTCGATTTGGACAATGGAAAGTTCACTTCTTCCAGTAGTTGTCTTTATCTTTGAATAATTTCACTAGAAGGTCATATGATACTTGATCTCCTTCAGCAGCAATTTCTTCTACTCCAAATGTTGTATTTATCCCAAAGTAGAGAAATGGCATGCTGTTTGAAGCAAGCCAGGATTAGCCACGTGTTCTAGTATACTTCAGCACTGGATAAATGTTGAACAGCAAATTGCTTTGAGGGAATAGTAATTGGATAGTGAGCCTTTTGCTTTTAGGTGAGTTGTGTGAAATGGAGACTCTGGACTCTGTCTGGCTCTCAGGACAGGTTTCCAGTGAGCGAAGCGGAGCAGATGGATAAAGCTGTAAGCACAGAGATCAAGTCCCACCTTCTTAGCTCTGCTTATTCTCTCTAAACAGACATGGAAAAATACTAGAGGAGCACAGGGTTGTCTTGACTTCTTTCACTGACCTCTGAGTAATAGAGGAACTCGACAACTCTAGAAATAAAGGGAGCTTGCAGCACTTGGAAGCTGCATTTTAAGACAGATACCTGGATTTTTACATGAGCACTTGAAGGGGAGGAATGAGTGCCTATTCAGGTTACTCCCATGTCTTATGTGGATATATACATTTCATTGCACATACAGACCAATTCATATTAATACAACAAAAGAGTTAATTCATCTATTTTGAAATATTTTTGTTTTTTTTCTGGAAAGCCTGTTTTGAAAATGAGGAACAGAGCTCTTGAAGAGTAGCAACTTTGCTTGGAAATAGAGATTTCTCTATCACTGCTACCACAGTGGTGTTTGAGCACCTGCTGTTGCAGAGAAGTAAAAAAGAGTAAAGCATACGATGACATTTCTCTTCCCTTCTGTCACTCACTCACAGCCCTAACACACCTACACAGAGTCTGATTTAGTTCAACACACCAGGCTCCTTTCAACTTTCTTGTTATCCCCAAAGCAAAACCTGCCCAGCAGAAATTCCTCTTCCTATTCACAGCACTGGGCATGTTTTTTCCACTTGCTGAGGAGAATAGAGACTTTGTGTCAAAGAGTTAAAAGTCTTTGGTGACAGATGTGGAGAAAAGAGACTCCAGAAGAGGAACTGAGGAAGAAAACTACTTTGTACCCTGTAAAGACATTTTACTCTTAAGTTTTCTTCAGAACTACCTGATAGGTCTCCAAGACTTTCAGCAAACGATGACCTCTAATGTCAGAACTGGGACTGCCAGAAGTCTTTGGAGCTGGGTGGAATCTGCAGTGAGCTGGCAGGGAGAGAACAGAGTGTGACCCCAGCGGGGAGAGCAGTGTGGCAGCCAGGAGCAGGGCTGCCCACGGCATCCTTCCAGCAGATGTTCTGCTCTCCAGAAAAAACGGGCATTTCAGAGCACTCCAGCACCACCTTGCCCAGGGATCGGATTTGACGCAACTGTGTCTAATTGGGAGGAAAATTCACAGCTTTGAAACATTCCCTTGTACAGTTCTTAAATAATTAGGTTACATTTTTATTTTTGGAAACGTGGCTTGAATATCTTCGGAATATTATGTGGGAATGCAAGTAATCCCACTCCTTTGATGCATAATATCTTGAGATTTGTAGCATCTAAAATTTCATTGGCATTTGGAGTCAGAAATTGCAGAGGAGAGGGTCACTGCAAGTACTTGATCTCATTGTCCAAGGAGTTCATCTTAAACACTTGCTAAGTTTTTGAAAGAGCAAACACCAAAATTAATCAGTGATCTGTATTTTAGGAGGGTTTTACTGTTCACAAGGTTCTGAAAAGTGGGAGCTGAAAGATTCTGACCTCATTTACAGACTCCTTGCAGGAGTTTTGGTTCATTAAACTCCACTGCAAAGACCAAACAGCCATTTTCCTGGTTTACTATTTAAATTAGGCAAGTATTACTTCAAGTTACCCGACCACCCAGTGGATCTGGGAAAAGCTGCTGTGCAGAAAAATGCAGTGATAATGAGAAGAAATTATGTAAAAGTAACTAATTTGCAAACTCAGCCTATTCTTTTTAATGCATAGAATTTTATTTTCTCTTGTAAAGTCAGTAAATGCATTTCTACAGTCTCAAGGAAGCTTAGTTATAATTGTAACATTTTAGAAGGAACTTTCAACATCTGATGGAAAATGCAAGCTGAAATGTGGTTTGCCTGCAAAAGCTGCTGTAACTCTGTGGATTGTATGTGGTTTTATCACATGATGCTTGCCTAGCCTAGGACATTGTTGTTTGTGTCAGAGATAAAATGCAATTCTAGTTCACGAGCTCCTACTGAAGTCATATGATGATCATTCACATGTTCCAGCCATTGTGCACTGTGCTCAAGCCACAGATCCTCAGTAGCCATTAGCAAATCTGCATATTGCAGGATTTCAAAGAGCTCTCCCCTGTGTCGAAAGGAGAGGAAACTGCTGTGTGTCAGGAAAGCACAGGGCTGGGGGAAAGTGAACACTTCCCTCCCCTCTGCCACAGAATTACTGATTTGTCTACACATTTTTCTTTGAGGCTTTCTGTGGCAGCAGCTCTCTAAGGGAGTAGCAGTGAAGGATGCCACATGGGGCTTTATAATCCTGGTCATTTTCTGCTGCTTTGCTAAACCTCAACCACAGTTAGGGCCAAATTTAAGTCACCTGTCCCTAAAAAAGTAACCTGGACAGCCTAGGACAGAGGCATGGGACACCCATCCCTCCACAGCAGTAAGACATCTTTTTGAGCAGCTGCTGCTGATTATTGAACAGTCATGGGAGTTACTAATGTGTGCTTTGGCTTTTTCACACTTTTCTTTTTGCCTTTTCCTTAAAGGTTGAGACACGGTCATGTTTTTGGATGAAGGGGAAGCTTGTGGCAGGGAGTTGTGAGTCCAGGGATGAAGCTGTGACATGTAACAGAACTTCTGTGTTCCCATTTGTCCCTTAAACCTTGCTTTCATCAGGGTTTGCTTCCAGCTTGCTCTTATTGGTTTGGTGATTGTGTAGGAAATGGTAATTAAGGAAGTCTTAGGGCAGTGTTAGTGTGGAATTTTGAGCAGTGTAGACTATTTCTGTCTCCTAGTGCTGCCCACCAGCAATGTAAATAATGCCAACCTTACGTGGGTGTGCTGAAGTGTAACGAGTGTGTCAAAAATACGTTGAGATCTTTAGGTGAAGAGGGTTGGGAATGCCAGTGCTGGTGTAAACTGCATTAACTTGGTGGATGCTGATTCTGCTCGGGATGCTGGGGTTCTCAAGAGGAATCACAAATGTTTTTAAATAGAGAATGAAACGTAGTGAAGCATCTCCCACGCCAGTGGTCGATAATTCTCTGTGTGTAGAGTGGACACACATCCTGCCCATCCTGTACATCAGTTCCAGCTCCATCTGGGCCCTCTAAACTCTCTTCTGTGCTGTGCTTTCTGTCTGAATCTCTGTCAGAATTTACTTTTTGGGTTGATTCTCCATAATTTTGTGAATCGTATCTGGCTTCTCTGTAACACTGTGTTTTTCAGCTTTGTCCATTTTCAGCCTCACAATTCCCTCATACAGAAAACATAAGAAATGTGTCACTTCTGTGCAGCTCTTGAGAAAGACTAAGGGGCTTAGACACAGCTAGGGAGAGATCTGTGAAAAACAGGATTTTTCCTCTTTTCTCTCCACTTGTCCTTGTAACATAAATCTTCTGAATTCTGTGTTATTCTTGCCTGATAATTAATGGTGAGCTGCTCCTTCCTGGATGCTGTTTGCACTCCTGTGTCGTCTCTGGCAGGCACAGGGAGTAAGGTGGACATTGCCATCCTTCCTTTAAATGCTTTGAAACCAATCCTCTCTCCTAATCTGGGGTCTAAAAAGTCTTTTTAGGAAGATGGAGTTGGAGTGACCTGTTGGCTCCTGTCTAATTGGAAGTAAAAGAGCTCAGCTTTCCTTTGGACAGCCAGGCTGCAAGAGATATGGGTATATGTTCTATTACCTGTTTCCTGAGCATGAGACTTTCAGCTGTTAAATATCTTACTTAAACATATAAGTACAATGATTCTAACAGTGATTTCAGGTCATGGGTCTTAGTGTGTCACATATTGTCTTTATTTCAGAAACTCTGCAGTGATGCTCAAGTGAGAGTATTTGGGAAATGTTGCCAACTAAAGCCTGGAGGAGACAGCTCTTCTTCCTTGGATAGTTCAATCAATTCATCCTCCTCGTTCTCTGATGCAAAAGAACAATGCCCAAAATACCAGGTAAGTTGCTTTTTTTCTTTTCATAATGCATGTCAAATGCTAACAGCAGGTGAGGTACAACTGTTTTAAAATATTTGAAATGAGAGGCTGGCAGTGGAGAGCAGTTTTCAGTCCAAAACCTTGGTTATGACTCAGGAATGTTTGACACTGTAGCTTTGGGTATTATCAAGTCTAAAACCAACCAGCTGGTTCTCTCGGGATGTGCCTTGAATGGCAGCGATTTCTCCAGGGCATTTGTTCCATTTGTTGACCCAGGTGATAACACTCATTTGGTGTGATCAGACTAGGCACAAATATCTTGGTGTAGATGAAGTAGTTTATTTTATTGTCAAATGCCAGGGAAATAACAGAGAGACACATTGTCTGTAGGGATAGTCTGTGTAACAGCTTTATAAGGGATTCAGTGCACTTGAGTTCCATTTTATATAAGAGATTTTGGCCATGAGAGTAGCAAGAGTCATCTGACACGGATATATTTTTGTCATCTCTCCTTCCACGGATCACAAGTGTTTTATATTAAGCCACCCTAAAATAGAACTAAGCCCTTTTCACTCTTTGTAATGAAGTAATTGTGTGTTTGAGGGAAGCTGCTATCTCCACAACCTGCTCTGGAGTACGATACTACTGGTGTCTTAATCTCCCATAGATAGAAATTAAGAACCTTCCAGTGCCGACTTTCCTACTGTCACGTTAACTCCTGCTATATTTGGCAACCTGTGTATTCTTGTTTTCTCTTTCTCATCACACTTTTCCACAGCTTGGGTAAGGTGGCTGAGGATCTGTTTTCCGTTCCTCCCTTCCTGGCAGGGCATTTAACTGTGGTTATGAAAGGAAGAGACATTTCTGTCAGCAGCTCCCTTCCAGCACAAAGCAACCTCCTTTGTGCACTGTGTGCCCAAGAAAAGACATGCCCCCCACTACCCAGAAACTGTCTCTTCTCCAGAGCAGACTCTATGCAAACTGCTCGGTGTTACTAAACAAAATAAATTTCAGTGTTTGGCATGAACATGCGTTTTAAAGCTGTGGAAAGTTTTCCCTTTGAAGTCCCCGTTTCCTTGAGTGTATCACTCACTCAAAATCTTACTGAGATGAACTGAAGTCACAGTGGCTCTGTGACTGTGCCACACACTTTCAGCTGAAGTTGATCTTCCACAGCATATTTATTGTAAACTATCTACTGCATTCATCAGACTCCTTCCAGGCTTCCCCAGCAAGTGAACAGAGAGACAAAAATACAAGAATTCTTTAATGTGCAATAAAATTTAGTATTGGGTGTGCAGAAGAGCCAGAGTAAGTTTGGCCAGACTTCACTCAGCGTGGCATTTCCTATGTTCTAACTGCTGTTTCTTAACCTCAGAGGTTACTTATTAGATTTGCAGTATTTATAAGTTCTCATATTTGTTTTTTATAAGGATGTAAAATGGAAGTTCAAATAATAAAATACTATGGGATTTTCAAAATAGTGCTTTATGATTTCTTGTTTAAATACACTTTGATTATATATGAGCAACTTTAATTGCAAGGTGAAATACAGAGCTTTTGTTCCAGGCTTCCATATTTGAAATTATGTCTCATTTAACATTTATTGCTTTATTGCATTTTTAATTTACAGATATACTTAGTTATTGACAGGACAATATGTACAGTAAGGGGAGTATTAAAAGCTGTAAATATGTTCAGAAATGTAATTTCCAAATTATGCAAATATTACTCCCTCTAGTATGCTAATATGCAATCACAAACACTTGTGGGTATTTTATGATCAGTTTTTATGGGAGCTCTAAACTGTGACCTGAGGAATTGGTTTGTGTCCAGGCTGTCAGTACCACAGGTTGTGCCCTTTTTGCCAGGTGCTTCTTGGCTACTTTTTATTTTGAGTTTTTAATATTTAATCCCTTTCCCCATTTGTTTGCACTTGGCTTTGGTCCCGAGTGACCTGTATTTTGCAGCATTACAGGCTGCAAGAGTTGAGCTGTAACATTGTTTCCATACTAAATGCATTAAATATGTGTCTTTGGTTATGCATGGTAAAATTATTGTTACTAAGTGTAGATGAAATGCCAGACTGAACAGGCCATGGGCTCATCTTATCATGCTCTTTGCCTTCAGCAGGGCTTGTCTGTCTTTCAGAGGAAAGGGAAACCCCTATAATTAAATTTGAAAGCAGCTGATTTTCACTTTAATTTGGTTGTCTGACAAAGAAAATCAATACTTCAAGATAAAGTATTTTTACTGAGCTTTAGAACTATGTTTTCAGAACAGCAGAAAGTTGAAATCAGAACCCACCATCAAGGGCTTGACATTTAGTCAGAATTGTGTCCTTCATTTGGAGATCTGCAACAGATTTTAAAAGCAACAATCATAGCATGAGGCTGTAGTAATTTGCAGTGTTCTTAAGTCAAGATTTTGTGATGCTGGCAAACCTGTTATTTCCTGGAGTCATTAACATCTGTGCTGAGATTTCCTTGCAGCTGCTGGGTTATACTGACTGGTTTTAAATTCTAGTTTTTCCAGTACTGCCTACAGTGCACCTGAGCAGTTGGATGTCCTGGGAGGCAGAGATGGAAATTTCACTGAGGCCCAGCTAATGATCAGCTTTTGCCCTGTCATTGAACACTTACAAACCTTGGAGTTGTACCCTCGTTTTTGCAGTTGTGGTTTCTGCTTTCAGTCATCCTCTCTCCATGCAGGGATGGATTTTAGAGGTTAAATGTATGGCTGTTAAAAGTATCATCAGGTTAATTGAGAGTGCTTGAAAAGAGATAAAAATTGAGAAATGTTGTAAGTGTGTTCCCTTTTGGCTGATGAGTATTTCCTTGTTCCTGCTCTTGTTCCTTCTGCGGGCTGGTGTGAGCAGACACACTGAGTGGGATGTTTGCAGCTATTCTTGCTCCCAGTAGGGGTCTGTGGTGGGGACACCCTGCCCTCGGTTGTGCTCCAGGCTCACTGTCTGACGCTGGCACAGGCTGCCCAGAAAACTGGAACTGTGGCTTCCCTTCCTCTGGAAATATTCAAGGCCAGGCTGGACTGGGCTTGAAGCCTGGTCTAGTGAAGGGTGTCCCTGCCCATGGCAGGGGGTGGAACTGGATGAGCTTCAGGGTACCTTCCAACCCAAACCATTCTGTCGTTCTGTATTTCAGTCCTGTGCAGAATACATGGTTATTCAGGATACTGGTTGTTTGGAGCTTGGGTAAGGAATACGGAGATGCACTGAGCATCTTCCAGCAGGGTTATTTCTGTGAGTGGTTTAAGGGATCTTATAGAAGGATTACTCCAGGGAATGGAGTAATGACATGCTATCACACACCTTGAAGGGAACGTGTTGCTCTTTTGCACAGTGCCAAACTTCCTCACCTGAGAACTGGCTGAGCTCTGTTAGTGAGTGATCACCACATTTTAAATTATTCAGGGCAAGGCGCAAGTGGAAACCCAGCACTAATACTCTGCTGGCCTGGAGATGAAACAGCCCTGGAGAAAGGGACAGTAATCACAGTCATTGAAAATACACAAATAAGAAGTCTGTCAGCAGAGCAGTTGTCTCCAGTTGATTGCCCTGAGTAATTTTTTAATTTTAGGGTTTTGTTTGCAGAATTTGCCCTAGTCTATGATGCAGCATAGTGACATTGCTCCTTGGTATTTAGCCTGTGTGCCTTAGAGCAAGCTCCTGCCACCAGAGAAGCAGGAATTGCACCACTTTAGCATGGCATCATGATGTTGCAGCTCTTTCCTGGTGCCATCACAGAAGCACCAGGGAGAGATTCATCCCATATAAAATATCATCCATGGATTAGTTATGAATCAGTCTTTGTCAATTAAACATTGGTCTAATTTGGCTTCATTGCACAGTCTAACATCTCCAGTGAACTGGTGATTCTTCTTGTCAAGCAGGAACAAGGTTTAGGCTTAATTCAGTAAGGTGTGTTAATACATTCTTGAAAGTTTAGTCCCCTGGCTCAGTGCTGTTGGAATCTGCTTCCTCTCACCTAGGTGGGTTTGGTTTGTTGCATGGTTTTAGTGGTTGAGCTCACAGCCAGTGTGAAGATCACTTTCTCTGTTAGCATTATCTTGATTAAACTGTTCAACTTAGCATGTTCAGCAGTGTTCCAGCATGATATTTTGCATATTTATCTTTTAAATAAGGAATATTTTCTCGTGTATGTTGCCTTAGTATGCCTCTAAAATGCTTAAAACCGAATGTTGGTGGGATTATTTTCGGCAGGGTTCTCGGTGCTCCTCAGATGCCAACATGCTTGGAGAGATGATGTTTGGCTCTGTGGCCATGAGCTACAAGGGCTCCACATTGAAAATTCATCAGATCCGGTAAGACTAACTTTTTGCTGCTGGTGTTTTCAGAAGACTCACTCCTCAGTGCTGATAAATAATGAATTTAATGTCACAAGTGCAGAGTAAAAGGGATTTCTGTGTTTGCTTTAAAGTCAGTCTGATGTCATTTTTGAAATAAAAGGCTGCTATGTTGTGTTAAGGTCAATAAAATCTGGAGGGCTCTGAAATGGAAGGCAAAGCCTGTCTTGGCACTGTTTCTGACTGACATCTTCCCTCCTGTTCCCCAGCTCCCCTCCCCAGCTCATGCTCAGCAAGGTGTTCACAGCTCGCACGGGAAGCAGCATCTACGGCAGTCTGAACACGTGAGTCCACTGCACCTTGTAGCTATTGCACAGAAGCAGATGAATGTAAGAACACACAGGACTTTCTTTGGACCCTCCAGATTCGTTCTCTAAAAAATAACTCCCTGCTACATCTTGTCAGTAGTGTCCTCACCTTTTCCTCACGGTTCTTTTCACCTCAGTTGGCTCTAGGGGAATTAATGAACCATTCTTTCCATGCTGATGGTGAAGCTTGCAGTACCTACCTGCAACCTGGGGGATTCAATCCAAGATAAAGGAAAAGATGTTACAAAAATACCTGGCTTCAGAGGGTTCCATGTTTAGTTTTCTGTTATTAAGTGCCCCACCTGAGGACATGGCTTAGGCTATGAAAGCTTTTTCTAGTGGAAGCCTGTGTTCTTAGCTCATCTGTTCCATTTTGGCTGTAATGAACTAGCTCTCTATTCTACTGAAATGCAAATCACGGTTCTGATATGTGTTTTATATTTGTTATAGGTTGCAGGACAGTCTTGAGTTCATTAATCAAGACAGCAATACATTAAAGCCTGACCACAGTACAATTATGAATGGACTTCTTGGGAATATAGGTAATTGCAAACAGATTTTATTTGCTGATATCTTTAATTGAGTAATCATAGATTCTAGAATATGCAAATCTTTTAAATAGAATAAAATTTTGAAAAAGCTAAAGATGTGACAAAATTAATGCTGATGGAGCTTGGAGGAGAATAAATTGGACTGTTCAGGGAACTAGCAACTAGACTACTAGTCAGGGACTAGTAGTCATTCAGTACACACAGCTGCACATGTGTGTATAAAATACATAATAGAAATATTTGTATATACTTAAGTTCAAATACAGAAAATGTTGGAAAATAACATTCTGTAGGAGTTCCTAAACAGCGTATCTCTGATCAGGCAGGATTGATTCTGCCTGGCTCAGTCCCCCAGTTCTATTTTCGTTAATAATTCTCATTCTGCTCTGTACTCTGCCCACCTGAGCACGTGTAGCCATGTGTCCTGTGCGAGTCTCAGTTAACCTTGCACAGCTGTGCTGCAGCTTTGGATCAGATTAGACAGAATATCTTTGTGTTCTCTCCTCTGGCTGACCATGGGAGCTAAGCAGTCTTGAGAAACCATCTGGCATCCTCAGTTCTCAGCTTCCCTGGAAGAGCTGTGGCTGGAGGCTCCATGACTGTTAGATAACAGAGGTCTTGGCTTTTCCTCTTGGGAACAGTTGAGCTGATAGGACTGGACTGCAGTGCTCATTGTCCAGTATATCTGCCTGATCCATGGCTCTGCAGCATGTCCTCTCTTTCCCTTCATTTTGATTGTTGACTTTTCAAGCAAACGTCTGTTGTAGGTGGGATAAGGGGCTTATTTTCACAGTTGCTTTCCAGGATATTGCTGTATGTAAAATATGATTTTTTAAGGTTGGAAGGAAGGAGTATATTTGATGACTGTGTTACTCTTAAATTGGTTTCTGACTTTAATATAGTCCTAGATCTTAGGGGTGTTTACTGCTTTCTTTCACATTGACTTTGGTAAGACTATGTCCAAGCATGGGCTTAAATGCTTCTCAAGCTCATGAGCTGTATACCTCATAAAAATAATTCGCAGTAGTCCATCTGTAAGGGAAACAAATTAAGGTTGTAAGAACCTTAATTGTATCTATTATCTTAATTGTATCTCTTAATGTATCTATTAAAGGCTTCCTGAATTCACTAAGTCAAGAAAGTTAAAAAGATGGCATTTTTCTTAATATTCAGTAGTCCTTTCAGACTTCAATTGTGATTTTCTCAGTGAATGAGGTGGCTGATGTAAGGAGAGAGATCATCTTCATTTGCTGTTAGGGTTTGCTGTGGCTTGTGCCTGGCAGAAGTTTGCTGTATTTTAGAGTGATCTTAACTGCAAGTTCCAGTTCAGATAATGCAGCTCTTAGGCATGGAGTGATGGAGGCATAGCCAGTGCAACCTGTTCACCTGTGTCCAGATGTGAGGTGACTCTGGTGACTGCCCCAAGAAGTAAGCAGGAGGTGTGGGCACCTTGGAGCAAGGGTGTGTGGCAAGAGGCACAAGTTTGCCAGCAAGAAGAGGATGCTGAAGTTTTCTTTGTGATTGAGCTGCACAAGTTTTCAACAGTGTTTGTTTACAGTTCCCATTTGAGTACAGAGGGAACCCTGGGTAAAGTAGGGAGAGGAGTTAATCTGTAACTGCAGCATTTCTAACAACTGTGCTCAGCAGCAGAGACTGCTCCTGACTCACCTGTGACAGGAGGAGGGTCTATGTGTTTTGGCTGAGAACTATTTACAAGGTGCTTTCTTCAGATGTGCTGGTTAAAAACAAACCAAAGCAGCCCTGGTCATGTGTTCCCTTTAATGGCTGGAGGCCTAAGAGAATGGAAGGGAGCTTTGAGGTGCACGAGGAGCCTTCGTGTTTCGTATAATCAGAAAACTTGGAGTGAGCACTGCTTCAAATTTAGGAGAGGGATTGGCAATTAACTCTTTAAAAATACCTATGTGTTTTTCTGGCTTTGTGTACAGTAAATACACTGTTTTCCTGGTATATCTATAATCCAGTATTACTTTTAAAATGAACTACAGAGACTGCTAACGTTTATTTTGTATGTGATCATTTCATTCAACTTATGTACTGACTATTCTCATAACTATTTCAGCCTGTAATTTTCTGTTGGTTCTACTAAGATGAATTCTTGCCTTCTTTCTCCCCCTTCCTCCTCCTCTTCAGAAGCAGTGTTCCCAGCCACCCCACCAGTGTGGATGTTAAAATAAACATTATAGTCTGTGATGAATCTCCTGTTTGTGGTCAAGTTAGGCTTTGAGCCTGCATAAATTAATCATTTTTCAACCTTAAAATAAAAAATAAAATAATAAAAAAAAAGCCCTTTTGAGAAACCCCATCCTTGTATGGGAGACAGTGGAAAGCTGGGTCTATTATTTTAATCTGTAAATACTGTATAGCCCAGCTGTGAGACTCATCCTTGCATCAGCGTTCTGGTAAAGCCTCAGAGCTGTTCTCCTGCCTGCGTTACTCTGCATTTATGTTGGCTCAAATCTTCTCCCTGCCCTGGCCCCCTCCCTATGGACTGTTCTGCTTTACTAACCTCATTCTCTGATGTGTATTTTACGTTTTGCCATGTAGGTCTTTCCCAGCTTTGCAGCCCCAGGCGGGCATTCTCAGAGCAAGGTCCGCTCCGCCTCATCCGGAGCGCCTCTTTCTTTGCAGGTTTGCTGTGTGCTGTGTGCTGTGCTGTGGGGCTAGTCTAGCTGGGTGACAGACTGTGTGGATTTGTAGTTTAGCCCTGCAAATAAGATCTCATATTTAAAAAAAGAAAAAATGGACAGTGGTGTTTGCTCCCTTACCTTTCCGGATACGTTCCTTAAATCCCCAGAGGACAGCAGGCATTTAATAGTCCTCTTTGGGATTGTCTGTGTTGTTTTGGAAACTTAAATATTTAAATGTTTAACTTAAATATTTAAATATGGAATTAATATTTATGGGGATAATATTTCACAATGATGTCAAGCTATTTTGATCTGGATTGGTTTCAACCAAACTGTATAACTTAGACCTAAATTAGATTCATTCAAAATGGACATTTCTTGCTTTTAGTGGCTGGGTCTTATTTCCATGGCTGAGTAGCTTTATTTCACACACATATTTGTAAAATATATCACATTTAAAGACTATTGAGCCTGACACACCTTTGATCTTGTCTATATGCAGACTGTGAATCTGGACAGCTTACAGCTTAGTTGAACAACCAATGCACTGCTCACAACTTAAAAGTATCAATTTCTTCAAGACAGCATTCAAAATTATTTCAAAAATACATATATAATACTTGAGAAAGCTGGTATAGAAGTGGTGTTTATTTTGAGTTTTGGTGGGTTTTTGCCTATACACTGAGTAATACAAATGTGACCAACGTCCTCTTGGTACAATAAAATTTTATTGAAAATTATCTGTGGAAAGAAATAAAGTCCTAGTTTTAGTTTGCACTAAAATAGGTGTATGGACTTGAGAAAAACATACAGACTTCTCAGGTAAGTGTTTTGGTTTGTTCAGCTAAGCAGCCTTTCTTGGTGATGGCCTTGTGCAGTGTTGTTGATCTGAATTAATGAGCATGTTTTTGTTTCATTAATTACATGGAGATCTGCAAACAAGAAAGGAACTGTACATTCCCCTGCTAATTGGTATTCCTTGTTTTACAGTTCATAGCAACCCTATGGATATGCCTGGGAGGGAGCAGAATGAGGACAGAGACAGCGGTATAGCAAGATCTGGTAATGGCAGTTCCATGTGTTAACCCTGTAAACTCCAAAAATATTCAGTAATATTTGCATGGGATCTCTGCACATCATGAAGTACTGCTGAAATGGGATTGTTCTGGTTTGCTCTATGTGACATTAATGATGCCTCTGTACACGTCCAGATGGTGCAGGTGTTGAGGGTGTGTATTGGGCACCTCACAGTAACCTGACAGCTGTGCCTTTTACTAAAGCAAGCAGCAAATAAGAAAGGCAGATTAAATATTGAAATGAGTTTGCAGCATTTCTAAACAATACTTGCTATCATCTCCTTTCCAAATCCAGGAGCCCAGGTTTGATGGGGCTTGGAGCAACCTGGTCTAGTGGAAGGTGTCCCTGCCCATGGCAGGGGATAGAATGAGATGAGCTTTCAGATGCCTTACAACCCAAATAATTCTGTGATTCCGTGTTCCTGTGATGGTAATGTTAAAACACACATGAATTGGCCTCAACAGCACCTCTTTCCTTCCTCCGAATTCAGGATGTTGGACACTTGGGTTAGGATTAACCAAAGGCTGTTAAAGGATGTGATCAACATTACTACTTTCCACAAGGGATTTATTTCCTGATACTCAGGTTGCTGAGCAAGGCACATCCTGTGCATCGCCTATTATGTAAATCAGCAGGAGTGTCCCACCCTTGTCGTGCTTGTATGGCTTGTTAATGTCATTATAAACTGGTTATTTTTATATTAGAAACATAGATAAGCACAAGAGAAGGCACTCGAGAAGCAGCACCATTATATCTTGAGAGACTTAGTTTATTTGCTGGTGTTATATTCCGAACGCTCTTTCTTCTGGAGAAATTTTTATTCCTCTCTCCCTTGCAGCATCTCTTAGCAGTCTGCTCATCACTCCGTTTCCATCTCCGGGCTCCTCGTTTAACAAGAGCTGTGCCAGCAGCTACCAGCGGCGTTGGCGTCGCAGCCAGACGACCAGCTTGGAGAACGGGGTCTTCCCACGGTGGTGAGCTGGGGATTGAAATGCTGCTTGCAGCCCATACACCATTGCCAGCTTCATTCTGCTCTTGCATGTGTACATCTGCTCTTGCTGATGCTTTCGATGGGGTATTTACAGAGGTGTAAGTCAGGCTGATCTTTTTTGGTCTCTGTTTTCCTCGTGGCATTCATTGTTTTTTCACTGACTGGAAAGCCTTCAGCAACATGCAAATCTGTAGGCTGTATTTTTGAGGATAAGAAGCCCTAAAATCGTACTCAAAATACAAATTCTTGGCAGGGATGGGAGAGAACTAGAATACCATATTCTGATCCTACAAACACTTTGAATCTGGTTCCAGACTTTTGTGATTGCAGAATCAATTAATAGTTGTTTGTAAAAAATCGCAAAGGGGTTGTTATCAAAGATGATGATTTGACAGCACATGCAAGCAAAAGGTGTTTGTTTAAGTTAAATGTTCAAGAACTGAATTGCACAGGAAACCAAGGTACAACTTTAAGCAGTGGACTGCATTAACTTTCCCTTTTGTTCATGCTCCAAGGTCCATGGATGAAAGTTTCAACTTGTCAGATGACAGCTCTGGTCCAAACCCAGGAATTGTTAGGAAGAAAAAGATAGCAATTGGAGTTATTTTTTCACTCTCAAGAGATGAAGATGAAAACAACAAATTTAACGAGTTCTTTTTTTCACACTTCCCTCTTTTTGAGAGTCACATGAACAAACTGAAGAGTGCAATAGAACAGGTAAACATAGTTGCTTTGGCTTCTAGCACTTGTACAGCTGTATGTTCTCCCAGTCCAGTCAGATTAATTTCTAGCTCCTGTTGCTAGTTACAGAAGTGGGATCAACTTGATGTTGGGTGTGGGAATTGCATCACTGCAGTTAAAACTTTGACCCCTTTTATGCCTTGAATGGTGAAAAGCACAAAAGAGGCAGAAGCTGCAAATGTGCCTCACCTGTCTTCCCTCAGACAGGAAAATTGGCACTTGGACCGTCACTTTATCACTTAAAAAAATTATTTGCATGACCAGTTGAATGAGAGATAAAGTCAAACACATGACTTGGTTTTCCATTTTCTGTGCTTCTGTAGCTCTGTGTTCCTTATCTGTTTAATGATTGTTTTCAAGGCCATGAAAATGAGTCGGAGATCAGCTGATGCCAGCCAGCGGAGTTTGGCGTATAACAGAATTGTGGATGCCCTAAATGAGTTCAGGTGAGCTGTATGTCTCCTGTCTTTTCTGTCTCTTCAAAAGCACTTGAGCCTGTTTTAGAAGGATCTTCTTAGTGCACGATAAGTAATTTAAAATGTCTAAAGTCTTCTGCAAAAGTTAGTACAGCAAAGGACTGATACCAAGCCATTCTAATGTGTCTAAGTTTTTTGATTTTTCCAACTGTGTGTTTCCACCAGTCCTGTGTGAACAGGACACAAATGTTCAAGGTTTTGTGCTTTAGGTGATAAGGAAGCTCCCAGTGACCTTTTAAATGGTCTTTTGTGGTCTGTTGAGAGGGGGAAAAGCATTGCAAAGCCCTGTTAGGGAAATCCTCCTGTAATGGGTATTGTCCTGATGTATGAGCAAAGCTCACCCCTCTCTAAGCTATGCTCTAAAGGCGTTTCAGAAAAACAGCCAGGAAGAGGGAGAGCTGTCTTTTCCCACGGTGAAATGCAGTGCTGTAATCTCTGTCTATTGGTACCTGCAGAGCCTCTCTGTTCAATAGTTATTATACAAAGTAACACAGATAAGCACATCCCTGGCATTTAGCTGTATTTTCTTTCCATAGTTGAAGTCATGGGGAGGGAGTTAAGATGAAATCCATCTGTTTCGAGTGATTCATCTCCTCTCAGATGGGAGTGGCAGGGTGCTTCCTTTTACAACCACTGTAGAGCTACTTTTTAGAGACCTTATTGAAGACAGCACTCTGATGTTATAAAAAGAAATTTCTGACATCAGGATGTATTTTACCGAATAGAGAAGAATCCTGAGGGCTCACTTATTTTTCTACAATTCCACTTCCTACCTGAATGCCATGGGTTAGGCGGCACTGCAGGACGAAGGCACAGGGCATTTGAAATTTTTTTGGAAGCTCACCTCCAGGCAGTCACAAGGAAAAGCAGAGGATATGTCCTGTAGGGACAGAAGGCAGAAAAGAGGGAGCACGTGGGCCTGTGGTGAGAGGTGGATGGGATAAGCTGTGCCAAGAGAGGGAGCAGAGGGAGCTCATGACTGCTGGGAGCCACTGATCCTGCCCAGGGGCGTGAGACAAGTTCAGCAACTCGGAGCAGCCACGATGATTCCTCCACTCCCACAGCTCTGCTCTGCCTCTCCTCCCTGGTCTCCCTGAGCCATTTCTATGCCTTCCCACCCTCTATTAACATCAGCTCCCCAGCTGTTTTCCAAATCTTCCCCCCAAAAGATTCCCCCTCAAGATATACTCAGTGGACTTTGCCCGTTCTCCTTTGTCCTTCCAAGTTAAACAGTTCCAGAGGGCTGGGAAGGGGCACCTATCCCAAGTCAAAAGTAGGAAAAAAACCCCAGAAAACACAGGCCAAATCTCCTGTGCTGGCTTTTCTTCCTGGAGGGACGCTCAGCAGTGCTGAGCTAGGATGGGGTGAGGAAGGGTGCTGTGGTCAGGCTGAGGAGGAAAGCACTGTCCCAGCAGACAGGGGCAGATTGGCACTCACTGCACACCAGGAGCTGGGATCATTCCCATGACATGGCCATTGCATAACCAGCACTTGGGAGCATGTAACCACCAGTTTTATGCAGAGGTTCCCATGGTGATATAAATATTGCTCTTTAATAGTGTAATGAAGTAAATTAAATCCAGTTTAATTTCATAGAGATGGATTTCCTGGGGCAGCAGCCTTTGACAGTTTTGGGTTTTGTTGGGGTTTCTTAAGGGATTGCATTTAGAGGTGGGCAACAGTTGATGCCCCCAGTCTAGGCAGGGTCCTTGTGCCCCTGTGACATGCAAGAGCATGTGCCATCCTCATTTCTGTGACATGCAAGAGCCCCTTGCTTTTCAAAGCAATGCAGGATGTATCTGGTAAGAAGAGAGAGGTATATTTAAATACCAAAGGCTGGATGCAAAGATGCTTTGGCACAGGTTCAGCAAACCCATTTAGGACACTATTATCTCTTTAGGTGTCTTCTTTCCCACTGAAGTCACGGGGAAGTCAGGAGACGAGTCCTTTGGTGAACCTGAGACTTGTGTTGATTCCTGTCTTCTTAGCAAATTGTGCTGGAGGGAAGAAGGGTGCTGACTTCAGTGGGTTGGTGATTCTAAAATGTAATCCTGTTGCTGGTTTAACTCATTGGGGTCTGGTTGGTTTCAAGGAGAATATTTTTTTGCTTTCCTTTAAAAGCCTCCCAGATTTTCAGAGGTGCTCGAGAGTAGCTGATGTGCACTCGTCTGGTGATCAGAATAACTTTAGATCAGAGGACATTGGGGATGTGCTGCCCTGCTGATCAGGGAAGGTAGCATGGCACCCCAGAGTCTACAGGGGTAGACTGTAGGGAAGGGGCTGCAGGGAAGGGGCTGTGGCTGTAGGTCATTCCACTGCCTGCAAAAAGGGAGCTGGGTCAGCAGGCATTTACCTGCTGGTGGTGAAGGGGGAGAAGAGAGGGCAGCAAAACAGAGCCTTCCTTTGCTCTATTTGTCTTATCTGGGGAAAAACAAAGCTGCCTTCTCTCGAAGGCTGCTTCTGCAAATGGAGGCTGTTGATAAATTTGCCATCAGTTTGGTGCCCAGCTCCAGGCCTACCTTTGCATCATTAGTCACTTTACAGCATTTTTCAATTTTCTAAAGCACTGATGGGTTTAGCTATTAACACTTGGAGGCTTAGAACTCTCTGTGGATGTCAGCTGTGCAGACACATGACTTGCAAAATAAGCTACTGTACTCGCATAAGCATTTTGGCTCCCCCGGTCCCTGAGGCCAACGCAGCACATTGATAACACAGATTATACATCTGACTAATACCTGTGTGGCACAAAGGCAGGCTGGCAAGGAAACACCGATCGCAGGGCCTGGGGAAACACCTCTCTGCTCTCTGGCAGACAGATTTGATCCTATTTTCTGCCAGTAATTTTTAAGCAGCTTATGCTGCTGTGAACTGAGTTGTGCTCAGTGGTGCCAGCATGGGCACTGAGTTGTGGGGGAGCCCCGCTCCTGCATTCCCCGCAGTGGGGATTGCCTTTGTTTTGTTGTTCCTTTTTAAGGAAAAATTATCTTTGGAAGGAAGGAATGGGGATAGGGAACAAATGCATGTGAATTAAGCTTTATAAACCACTGATTATTTTCTTTCTTTGCCATTATGTTGCTATGGCTCCTAAATAGCAGAGCAGCTCTGGGGGCACAATGCTGAGGGTCACTGTGTTTTCCTTGTGGGGGAAGGGGGCTGCAGCAGGATGCTTTCATCCATGAGGAGCTGTCTGGCTTGTTTGGTTTGTACAGCACCAGAGAAAGATGTCTCGGATTGGTACTGAAAATAGGTACTGAAATCGAGGCCAAAGGGCAGGGTGGTTTGGGGGTGTATGTGGGTGAGGGTGAAGCAGGGAGCAGCTGTGCTGTGGTGTCTGTGGGAGCAGGGCTGCTCCCCTTGGTGCCATCTGTGCCCGCAGGGCAGGCAGACCCCAGAGGAAGTGGGGTGGGGGGGAGGTTGGCTCAGGGCTTCCTTTTCCTTTGGCCAGGCTGGGCTTCGTTGGCTCTCAAACCCTGTGAGATGTGAAGGTGTTTCCTGAGGGGCTCCTCTGGCCCCTGTGCTCGGTGCTGCGTCGCTGGGGCCAAGGTGCCTGGAAGCTTCAGGCTGGAGTTCAGCCTCCCGGAGGCGTTTCCGAATATAAACCAATTTAAATGTACTGGAACCCTCAAAAGAGCAGAGTCTCTCATTAACTGAGCTTTCCCTCACATGCTGGTCTGTGTGTGGGGAGGGAGGGGAGGGGGCACTGCTGCAGATGGCCAAGAGGAGAGGGGCCAATTGCGTGTTTAATAATTGTTATTTTTAAAATCCGGTTAACTTCCCTGTATGTTTGAGGAGGGTTTCTTCATATTGGCTTTTTTGTTTTGTTTTCGGTTTTGCCCTTTGCTGCCTGGCGGGAGAGCGCTTCCCCGGGTGCTGGAAGAGCTGGGAAGCAGTTAATCCTTGCCCTTGGTCTCTGTGCCATTGCTGCCTTCGCTGGCGTGGAGGGTTCCCTGCACTGCAGTCACATGCCTGCTGGCCACCGGCCAGGGCAATCTGATCTGGCTCGGAGGAAACACTATCAGCTGCAGATGCAGCCAGGGTTACCAGAATAGTAAATAACGAATCACAAGACTCGGGCTATCTTTTCAACGAAAACAAGTATTTTAGTATGTTGGTTTTAGTATAGAAGTAGTTTCTTTTTTCAAAACAGCCAAGCTGCAAGAGGCTTGGCCTGGGTTAGTTTGCATAGGATGGAGAAATAAGCTGTATTTTACGTTAAGTTGTGCTGTTTATCTTCATCTTCTCAGGTCAACTGTGTCTGGGGGGTGTAAGTTTTCATACTTGTTTTGAGCTTTGAAACTCCTTGAGTTTGAGATCCCTGGACTCTTCTTTTTTTGGGGGGCATCTTTTATACCCATTCCAGTTAATAGGCTGTGAACAGAAAGTTTTCCCCTAGTAATACCCCCCTTAGTCCCAGCTTGCCCCCTGCAGAGGAATGAAATCCCAGTACCCCAAGACTGTTTGTGCTGCTGGAGACCCTCCGGTGCCCCAGAGGCAGTGCCAGTGTCCCTGGCTATGTGCCCCACTTGTCTCTGGTCGGCAGGACTCATGCCCAGGTCTGTCACCAGGCTGGGCTTCCCTCCCTGGACAGGACCAGCAGCAGAGGGTAACATGGAGCAGCTGGTAAGGCTGCTCCAAAGTGACAGCAGACAGCAAAGCCTCTGGGGGCTGGGGAGTGCAGACGTAACTCAGCTGTCCCCCTCTCCAGCACACTGACTGTTTTGGGGTGCTCTCACCATAATTCTGGCAGTGGAGGATTTGAAGGTCTAACCTTTGAAGAAGAAGGGGTTGATTATGACTTGTGAGCACAGAGAATGGATTTTGTATTTGGTGGAAACTGGTAGGAAAAGTAAGGCAGAGAATGCCACTGCCCCCTCACCTTCTTCCTTCTGGAGCAGCCCCGGTGACCTCGGTCACCTTTGCTGCCCTTTGGGGAGCAGCTCTGGGGTCACCACCCAGCTGCTTCTGTGCCCAGTAGCTGCAGAAACTGGGGGTGACTCCCTCCTCCCCAGGGAGCCCCTGCACCAGGGCAGGATGGGCTGTGCTGCTGCTGACGTGCAGCCCTCACTTCCTGGGAGTTTCACTTTAAACACTAAACCGTGGAAGATTTGGCAGCTGCTGCTCCAGTGTGTTTGCCTGCCTGGTGTGCACAGCTTTGCTTCTGAAAGTGTCCATAAATTTTGAGACCACGATATCCAGAGATCTTTATAAATCAGGGGTGGTGCTGGGGATAATGGGATAATATATATATCTTTTACAACAAAAATACTTTGCCTAGAAAAAGTAGTGCATTAGGTGGGGAGAAACCTGAATTGATCAGTCATTTCTCATGTCCTTTTGGCTTTTTTCAGGCTACATTTTTACTGCGTTAAAAATATGGCTTCCCATAGTGTCATAATGCAGGCTTTGTTCTTAAAACTAAACTATAACTTGTTTGTATTTTAGAGGAGTTTAACAGTAATCGGAGGGGTTTTAATCTGGTATTTTACTGCAGAGCCAATTTTTAATCATACATTTACTATCCTCTGTAGAGTCAAGAAGGATTTGATGAGTGTGTAATAGGTACAGCCACAGGGTGACTTTGACTCTCATAGTCTCTATTTAAAGCTAAAGATGTGAACTGGTTCCCTGCTCTACGTACCCACACTTGGGTAGGTTTGGCCTGGAGATACACCAAGTTTTTAAAGCAAGGAGGAAGTTAAGGTATTTTTATAAGTCAGATACATATAATCTTGTCCTAGTCCTAAATAAAGCAGAAGTCTGTTTTAAATGAAATTCGGAACAAGCGGGGAGATAACAGCAAGAAGAAATCATCCATTCCTTCTGCATCCAGAGCAGGGCAGCTCTTGACTTCTGACAGGGAATGCTGCTGTGTTGGGATCAGGTCAGGTGGATGCAGGAGGAACCTGTGAGGTTCAGCTCTCCGAGGTAAAGGGTGAATTTGTACTATTTAATGAACAACATGGTTTGGATAATGGTTGCTGAGAGAAATTTTGTTTCTAATAGAAGTGATAGCTGGATCTAAATGTTGCACAGAATTCTTTTAAGCTGGGATTTTTACTTTTTTGTTGTTGTTTGGAGGGGTGTTTTTTGTTCGGTTTGGTTTTTTGGGGGTTATTGGGCTTTTTGTTTGTTTTTTATGTTTTTTTTTTTCTTTAACCTCCTGAATTTTTTGGTTTTGTCTCCTAGAACAACTATTTGCAATCTCTACACAATGCCACGGATTGGGGAGCCTGTCTGGCTCACCATGATGTCAGGGACACCAGAGAAGAACCAGCTATGCCATCGCTTCATGAAGGAGTTCACTTTCTTGATGGAAAATGCTTCTAAAAATCAGTATGGTGGATTTTAGTTTCTAAATTACATATATGATTGTGCCTTTTTATTTCAAACCAATTTTTAAATTAGTTGTTAAAATCCTGGTAATCAAAGAATCAAAAGGCCATCCATAAGTACTGTCTTTTTGAAACAAATAAGAAATTGTCTCATTAAATTCCTGCTTCGCCACAATCCTCTAAATCTTGGTAGAGGCTGAGCATCTGAAACATGTCCATAGGAAGTGTGTGATGTGTGTGGATGTCTGGAAGGGGGTGAAGATACTTTACAATACGCATTAAGCTACCTTTCAGAATCAGTTATCTGACGAGCAGGATTAGACATTCAGGAAGACCTGTGTCTGTGATACTATCAGACCACAAATTGCTCTTAAACCTTAAATCATTTTAAAATGCCACTAAAGAACTGCTGTGCTCATCAGTACTCACTCACCTCTCTGGCCTCAGGCCCCAGCTGTGAGCAGATGCTGAAAATTGAGAAAGAAAGTTCCTGATAAAGTGGGGAGAATCTGATAAATTTTCTCTTTTGTCAGTACTTCATCCCCTTTACCAGGGCATGAGTAGGGGAAGTTTTTAAAGGGTTTGCCTCCGTTGAAGTCCTAAAAAGAGCCCAAACATAGTTTGGGTGGGAATGGCACTAGCAGATCAGAAGTTTGGTCAGGGGCACTGCTCCCTGCAGGGTGGGAAGAGGCTGCTGCTCCCATCCTCCAGCTTTGTCACCACCTTTGTCATCTCTTCTCTCCCCAGATGGGAGGGTGACAGTGGTCACTGTGGTCCACCTGTTCCTGCCCCAGTGCAAAGGGAGAAACTGCAGGGAGTTGTGAGGGGTGCAAATGTATTTTCTTGAGATCAGTTCCTGCTTCAGTGGAGGCTTTTTGCTGGGATTGTCTCATTTGATCCCTGTCATTCTAAGTCCTGTACATCTTGGTTACATTTAAATTTAAATGTAATAGTAATAGTTACATTTATTTGGGTTTGTTTTCTTTATTTAAAATATAGTAAGATTTTAAGTAATGGAAGCCAGAGAAAAATTTAAGCCCTTTATCCTTCCCAATCTAGTTTTAAATCTCCTCTCCTCCTTTGGCTGTCTCTAGTGTGGCTGCATGGAAGCTGTAGGGTTCCTGATGCTTTTAAATTATTCAAATAACATTATTTTGAGGCATTTGGCTCTTTTCTTCCCCACACATGAGCAACTGTGGCCACCAGCACCATGTGTTGGTGTGTGGAGCCTCCTGGGCCATGCTCTTGCCAGGAAAACTGACTGGGAAAACTCCACAGAGCAGAAACCATGCTCTATCATTGCAGTAAATCAGATAGTTAACATTTTTCAGGAAGGTTTTTTCACCTTAATTGCTTAGCCAGTGAAAACTGTTTTGCCAGCGTAAGAACACAGCTCCTCTGGCTGAGCTACAGAACTTTGGGGGGTTACTTTTGAAAAGGAGCAGCCATATGGGCTGAAATTGCACAATAGTAAGGTGAAAGAACACAGCACCCAGCTATTTTACAGGTTTGGTAGCAGTAGTCTTCTTTCTCATCCATAGTCACAAGTCTTAAGGGTTTGGGATCTCCTTGGAATACAGGGACCACACAGTGCCACTGCTTTCTTACAGTGAATGATACAAATTGCTTTTGAGAAGTTTTACAGCATAGAACTTGCAAAATAGGAAGTCACATAGTTATTGCCAAGCAGAGTAAGTGAGATGCCACAAAGTTAAAATATTACATTTTACTTTAAATATGTGCTCTAAAAAAGAGCTTTGCCAGGGTGGGAAGGAGGGCCCAGCCACCCTTTCTCTCCCCAAGGAACCAAGACTGAAGGGATGATCTCTGATGATTTTGTCTGGCTGTTTCTTTAATCTTCGATCTATATAGACTAGTGCTGCTCTCAGTTTAACATGTTGAGTGTGTATGTGGAAAAAAAATCATGTTGAACATTTTGCTTTCAGGTTTTTACCAGCTTTGCTGACTGCAGTGCTGACTAACCACCTGGCCTGGGTTCCCACTGTCATGCCTAATGGCCAGCCACCCATAAGAATCTTCCTGGAGAAGCATTCTTCCCAGAGTGTGGACATGCTGGCCAAAACTCATCCCTACAACCCACTGTGGGCTCAGCTTGGTACGTGGCAAATACCTCTAAACCCCCAGCAGCTTTACATAAATGGGAGTGCATGAGGTGAGGTTTATGATGCTTGTTACTCCCCTCCTGGGTTAGGTTATTTATTTTTTAATACAAAATGAGGCAAAAGTGTGTTTCAAGCTTAGAGGTTGTCACTGTATTTTTTTATGCTCTAGGTTTTTAAGGCATTATCCATTATAAAATGTTAGCCAAAAAGTAAAGCCCCCTTTAGTCATCTGTGGTGGGTCCCTTAAGTTCACCCTTTCTTGTGCTGGCGGAGGATTCCAGGCCTCCTCTGGTCCTCCTCCTGTAAGGAAAATCTGCTTTTATTTTTTGGGATGCCACCAGCACTAAACCTCATTCTGGAATGAGAAAATCAAGACAATTCATCTTTTGATAGACGTGCACGTGCTTTTAATGTGCATTTTAATGTACATGCTTTTAACAGAGTGATGCAGAACAGGAAGTCATAGCTTGGCAACCCCCAGGGAAGGTCTCAGAGCCCAGTCAGTGGTGTAGCTGGTCATACTGTCTGATAATTGCCCAGTAGAGAAGAGCAGGTGAGGTCAGATTGTCCTGCTCTGCACACACACTCTCATGGAATTTGATTAGGGAAGGAAGGTTTTGTGAGATTGTCCTGTTATTGTACAGGTAGGAATGGCCAGGGTGTTGGCAAGAAAACTTGATTTCAGGCCTCATGTGACTTGAGGGACCCACTGTGGTTAGGGTGGCCTTGGAGAGGACTCCTTGTCCCCTCACCCCTGCAGTCATGCAGTGCCCTAATACCTGCAGAACACACAGGCACAGGCACTTCCCCAGGTGACTCGAGTACAGCCAGAACACCCCATCCAACCCAAAGCAGAACTCAAGGAGGGGAAGAGAAGGAGGTTGGCTTCAGCCATGCGCCTGCCATGTCACTTTGTCCTCATTCCTGGTATAGATTTGTTTCTTTTACAGCTTTCTCTTGTGGGTAAAAGTCCAGGCCAGTTTCCAGACTTCAGGGTAATTTGGCACAGGTGCTTCCTCTCTCCCGTGGCTCTATAAGGATCCCAGGAGATGAGCCTCCAAAGCTGGAGTGAGGTGGTGTGAATGCTCCCTGATGTGTGAGATCAGATGTCCCTCTGACCAGTGGCTCACCTTACAGATGATACCAACAACATCTTTGGGATTCTCTTACTGAAAACAAAATACAGCATAGCTGTTGTAACTCTACTGCTTTAGTATTTCTCTCTTGTAGACCTGGTCTTTGAAAAGTGCCCCAACAGGTAGCTGTTAGAAGAATAAATTATTGCAAAGATGCCAAATAATTGTGTGTTTCATTTCCTGTCCTAGGTGACCTGTATGGGGCTATCGGATCACCTGTGAGATTAGCAAAAACAGTCGTGGTTGGCAAAAGACATGACCTGGTCCAGAGGTTGCTTTATTTCCTCACTTACTTCATCAGATGCTCTGAACTTCAAGAGACACACCTTCTGGAAAACGGGGAGGATGAGGCCATTGTCATGCCTGGCACAGTTATCACTACCACGCTGGAGAAAGGAGAAGTGGAAGAGTCTGAGTATGTGCTTGTCACAATGCACAAGAACAGGGGCAACTTGCTACCCACTGAGTCTGAAGAGATGAGAGCTCCCAACTGCAGCTGTAAATACTGCAAATGTCCCATTTCCCTCGCACAGAACATAGAAGGTGTTGCACAGCAAGAGAGAGAAGACATGCAAAGCACTCCTAAGGTAGAGCTGGAATCTTCTTCAGATGAGAACAGAACCATCGTTCCTGAGGATGGCCAGGAAGATGCTGTGGATGTGACACAACCAAGGCCCTGCCTGGATACCAAACTAGAGACTGTGGTGTGCACAGGGTCAGCTTCGCCCGAGAAATGCCTGGGGACGGAATCTCGTTTGGAGCCAACAGCAAGCACGTGGAGGAGTGAGGAGGCGCTGGAGCCGGGCAGCCAGGCGGGAGGTGGGACAAGGACACCCGGCATTGCTGTGGAGAAGAAGCCGCCCGATAAGCTCTTCATGGACACGTTTCCATGCAGCGCTGCCGAGGCTCAGACAAAGGTGACTTTCCTCATCGGAGATTCCATGTCACCTGATTCAGACATTGAACTGAGAAGCCAGGCAGTAGTGGAACAAATTGCCAGGCATCACAGCCCGCCAGCAGCGGAGGCAGCAGTGTCTGCTGATCAGAACTGTGAAGCTAAACAAACTGTTGAGGACCAAAATAGAGACTGTGGGACAGCTGATCCCTTTCCTCAAGTTGCTAGTGAGCATCAGAGCTGGAACCCAAACCCATACAGTGCTGAGAGCATGAGTCTGTTTGATGAATATTTCACTGATGACACTTCAGTTGAAACCCGGACTATTGATGATATTCCAGGGCAAGCAGCTACGAACCTTCTTGCTCACAACAGTAGTTTAGAATTTTCTAAAAAGCTGTGTACAAAGGCTTGCAAACCACCTAGTGAATTTTGTAAATTTATGGACTCTGTTCGACAAGAGACCTACAAAAACTGCTTTAATGAGCAGGACCAAAGAGAGAAAATCTCTATTCGTGTCCCCCATGGGGACAGAGAAAACGTAGAGAAAAAGGTTGCCCCGGGAATTGATTGGGACATTCCAAGAAATGAGAGTTCAGACAGTGCCCTGGGTGACAGTGAAAGTGAGGATACAGGCCATGATCTAACTAGACTGGGCAGTAACTATTATGGAGGAGAGCAAGAAGATTGGGCAGAGGAATATGAGATTCCCTTCCCTGGGTAAGTACTGTTCAGCACTCACAGAGCCTAAAAGAGATGGAGCCTCTTCTCATGTCACGTATTTGGAGGACTGGAGCCTAACTTGGCATCAGGGGTTGGAAAAGTGTCTCTTGAGCTTGCTGGTTGTTGAGGAATATTGAGAGATCAATGGTCTGGAAAAAAATACTAATGGTGTATTGTGATCTTGGCTTGTATTTTCTGCTTCCATGATGAGCTGACTGCAAAAGCTGACTGTAAACTTTTTAAAACTGCTTGGCTTCAAGTTAGAAGAGATATGAAAAAAGTAGAAATGCAACCTCTGTAAGCTGAATTTGCTATTTACTGTTGTACATCTCTTTGATATGCCTTCCTTGCAGGTCAAAATTAGTTGAAGTCAACTCTGTCCAGCCCAGTATTGCCAATTTTGGAAGATCCTTATTAGGAGGTTACTGTTCATCTTACGTCCCTGACTTTGTTTTGCAAGGAATAGGAAGTGATGAAAAGCTGAGGCACTGTTTGGTGTCAGATTTGTCTCATGCTGTGCAGGTAATTAAGCTATATTTGGTAAATGTATTTCTCACAGTAGGGAAAGATAAATGTTTGTGAAGGTACGAACCTGCTGGAAGTGGAAATATTTCCTGTCACAGCTCCTGTCAGATTTCTCCAGTCCCAGGTCACCAATTTTTTCTCCTCTCTCAATTAATGTATCTGAAAAACAAGTATATTTCACTGCAAATCTGGAGCACAAAAGATCAGACTCCCACTGAAGCCAGCTGGGAGGCTTGTGCCCTGGGAAGATGGATCTCAGTGCTGAGCTGTATCCTTGTCTCCTGCAGGCTTAGCAGCTGATGGTTGTGTCCCCACAGGATGGAACGATGTTAAAGAAGCCCATAGGCTGAGGTTGTGCCTCTCTTCCTGGGCACAGAGTCCTTCTGCAGTGGTGCAGAAGCTCCCATTGCTCTCTCCTCTATTCCTGCGTGTCTGACCAGTGTGCTGCTGCTTGTGCAGCAGAATGAGTTCTCCATCACAAATGCTCAGTATTTTGGAGACACTGCTCCTTCTTTAGGGTGGTAGTTCATGTGTCCAATAGTGTCTTCAGTGGAAAAGGAGAAACCAATGTAAAGATAATGGTCTGAAGGGAACTCATGCTTCTGATGTGTTGGAGATCATCTCCACAACAGTTTTTCCCTAGATGAACTGGGGCATGACTAGGAAGTGTGGTATTTCCTCCCCCTTTTACCAGGAAAGAAGTAGAAAACAGGCTGTCACTGAAAGTGTGACATCTGCTCCCGTCTAGTTTATGTCCCAGAGAATAAGGAAAAACAGACTGGTGAGCAGCCACTTTCCTGAGAACTTCCAGAAAGTCCCTTTTTCCCTATTTCTCACTTCAGCAATGTGCATTAGACCTATGGCCCTTCTCTGCATGCCTGTGCCCCTGCCTTGTGCCCAGCCTGACAGGGGATGAGTTTTGCTTCGAGTGGTTGTTCCAGGGACTTGTTTAAGCTATTTGGGGAGTGTAATTGAACTTCAGGTGAGAGAGACAGCAGTGTGAGGCACCTGCTGCTGTGGCACAAATGTGTCTGAAATACAGCCTGAGAGAGATTTTTATGCTAGTCTTCAGGTAAAACAGTAACTCTATCCCAGTGCCTGTGTGAAGCCCTTGCTGACTCTTTGGAAGCAGATAATTGCTAACAGTTCAGCCCAGAAAATGTATTAGGGAAGGACAGGGGGTTTCCAAATACTCCCTTATTTGAACCCTTTTTCATGGCTTCGGAGAGGTGGAACAGCAGCAGGGGGGAACGGCAAGACACAGGCTTGGTTCCTAACTCCCTCTGCTGGCCTCCCGTGAAGGAAAACCAGTGACAGCTGGGAATAATCTGACCTCGTTAACATAGCCACACTAAACAGCAAGTTGGATTTTTGGTGCTTTCAGTTTTAGGAGTTTAAAATACACTTTAGATATTAGAAAGTCAGATTCAGATAGTCAGAAACTCTATGTCAAATACCAAAAGATGTAACTGTCAGCCAATGACATGCTTTAAAGCCTGTAAGAAAAGATAAAATAGCCACTATCCTTCTAATACCGTGCCTTGCTCACAAAGCCCCTCTGGTTTTAATGGATGGAATACAATGTGGGCAGATGTATTTTAGGTGAAGCAGTGTCTGGGATGCTATCCTGCTATCCAGCGATGCTGTCCTGCTGTCCAGGATGGTGAAGTTTTGTGAAAAGACCGCTGTCATTTGTCATTCTCAGGGTTCTGCTCTTCATTTTTTTTGTTCCTAGCACCCTGTTCTGGACGAGCCCATTGCAGAAGCTGTCTGCATTATTGCAGACACGGACAAATGGACGGTGCAAGTGGCCAGTAGCCAGAGGCGAATGATTGAGAATAAACTAGGAAAAGAAGTGTTAGTCTCCAGTCTCGTCTCCAACCTGCTTCATTCCACTCTTCAGCTTTACAAACATAATTTGTCTCCAAACTTTGTAAGTGTAAATGGAAATCATGGTCGATGGTTTTGAAGCACCCTTTAACTTCACAGGTTATGTCATATTACAGGTTATTACATATCTTCACAAGATATGTAAGGCTCTGCCTAGTGTTTGTATTCATAGCCAGTGCAACTTCTCATGTAGCTGTTGTGATGCCTATTGAAATGCCACTCTAATCAAAACAGCTGCCTCATTAATTTTGATTTAATGTGTAATCAAAGGCTTCTGCTCAAAAATGAAAGGTCTGCCAGTGAATATCTCACCTAGACACTGCCACAGAACAGTCAGCAGGGGTATGGCATCTGTGCTTTCTGCTTTGGTTCTGTCTTCTCCCTGACACAACTCCCTTTGCTTTTTAGTGTGTGATGCACCTGGAAGATCGGCTGCAGGAGCTCTACTTCAAAAGCAAGATGCTGTCCGAGTATCTCAAGGGCCAGATGAGAGTCCATGTCAAGGAGCTGGGCGTGGTGCTGGGGTATGGTCACAAGCTTCTCCCAGCAGTGCTACCCTGGGTGTCCTGGTGCCACACCCTCCACCTGGGCTTGTTCCTAGTGCAGCGAAATGGAATCCTAAATGGGACCGGAACTCCTAAGTTACCCATGGCTTCAGGCTTCTCCTTAGCCATTGCTCAATCACAAGGATCCCCCAGACTTTCTGTCTTCCCTGCGGGCAGGAAGATGGGCTCAGCACTCCGGAGCTTTTCAAACTCCCTTCTTAGTTGGTCAGTCGTCACTGAACAGCATGGGGCACCTGATTCCTCCAGGTTGACTTTCCCTACATGGCAGGAAACACCCTCTGTGTCATGTAAGGCACATAATACCTCTCTGTGGGTGTGGGGCATGCACAGAGGATCTATTTAAGGGGTGTTTATAGGAAAGCTCTGAGGATGTTTTCCTGTAGAGGAGTACAGGGTGAGCAGGAAGGCACACGGAGCATGTCTGGTGCTGAACATGGCAGCTTTAGCTGGTCCTCTGCTCCTGTGCTGTGTCCCCCAACTATTATTCCCTTTACTCTGAGGTTAGGCAGGAGTTTTCCTTCCCCCACCTGCTTCCTCACCAGTTTGTTGGCCCTGTTAAAGACCTACCAGACAGGTGGGAGTTCAGGCAGTGCTGACACTGTGGGAGCAGACGCATCTGGAGGGGTGGGAGGAACAGTTTGGCAGCTGCAGTATGTAGCCCATGTCCCAAGTACAAGTGCTGGGGCTCGGGCAGGCAGTGTGGGTTCTGACACGTGTTTAGCCCAGTGACGTTTCAGGTTGGATTAAACATGACTCTTCTGCTTCCTTTCAGGATTGAATCCAGCGACCTCCCCTTGCTGGCAGCTGTAGCGAGCACTCACTCTCCGTACGTTGCCCAGATCCTACTTTAAAATGCCAGAGGCCACAGACTTTGACTTTTTGCCTCTCTGGAAACAAAGTGAAAGACAACTTGTTCTGGCTCCTTTCTCTTTGCAGCAAGTAAAACAAACTGCTTGTTGAGCTGCTGCATCTCCGTATATGACTGCACGGTGTGCAAACAGTTGGAGACTTCTCCTCTCCCACTTGGCCATTTATAAAAAAGGGTAAAGAAAGGAAAAAGGAAAACTGAGTAAGCCCAAGGTTTCTGCCACAGAAAAGTGGAGATTTTAGCAAAGCTGAAGAGATGTGTTTTTTAGCAGTTTCTGCCACGATGGCTGACTGTGACTTATACTGAAAAATGGAGAAAGAACTGCTCTGAGAAATACGTGATGCCATCACCCCTTACAAACTGAATAAGAGAGCAGCTGCCTTCAGCCAGGCTTCAGCTGATGAGGATCACATTAGGATCTGTAATTCTCAAGCTGCAGTGATTTGTAAACAACTTCTACTTTTTCACATCATAGTCCAATTCTGAGTACTTCCCAGAGGGAGAACGGGGCAGGGGCCTGGTTTGTTGTTTTTTTTTTTTGTAAGAAGTTTATTAATGACAGTCAGCTATGGAAGTTTATTTATGATCTTTCTCCTGGGAAAAGGAAATAGTGGGGGACAGAGGGCGACAGGGAAAATGAAGGAAGAGGCCAACAGACAAACTAGCGATGGAGATTCTTGGCTGGATGCTGTAACCAGTATTAAATGTTTATAATGTTTAAATGTTGCTTTATACTAAATGATGCTTTTCTTCCTCAACGTAATCAAAATGTTAAAAACAAAAATAATCTAAAGAGGATGTTGGCTGAAATTTCCCCATGGGTTCCCCAGGATGACATGACAATTACCTCTAACTTTTTTATGATCTATAAAATCTTGGACCGTCATATTCTTTTTACAGCAGTCAGTCAGCTATTGAAATAATGAACTAGAAATAATTGTACCAAAGCACTGGGGACAAAATGAGTAGATTATTACCCTTAATTGCTCAGGTAACTAATTGATACATTTTTTAAAACCCTTCTACAAAAAACATGAACATTGATTACACCTTAGTGCAGTAATATCCAAATTATTTTTTGACAACTATACCCTTGCTGCAGATGACTCTAATCCCTTTTCTACTCACTTGTGTGATTACCAGCAGGAAATGTTGTTTATTTTATTCTCAGCATTTCTCTTTTACTCAGCCATCACTGGTTTGTCTATGTTATTTGTTTGGTTATTGTATATGCAGTAGCTGTACAAGTAGCTGATGGACCCAACCTGGTGTAAGTAATGTAAATAGACAGTGGGAGGTGGATTATGTTTTCGAAGGCTCTACTACCTCAGTTTAACTGGACACTTCATTCTAGGTTTTGCTTTGCATATTTGTCCTAGCAGCCAATTAATGTTGCTGATTTTTAGCTTCTGTTTTCATCTATTAGGTTTAGTATATTGAAATTCATGGATTATCCACACAAGTAGGAGACACGTATTCACTTGGTTGCTAAACTCTATAAAATTTCTATAAATACGTCATTCTGTAATCATCTTTTCAATAGTACAGCACGCCTGCTATTGTTGTTTGCAGAGTTACTTTACGTACAAATCTATTTTAACCATTTGATAAACTTGAAAACAATAGGAGAGATCCCTGCCCCACCTGTGTCAATGACAGAACTCTTCTCCCTTCCTTCTCTGGGGCCAGGATTCACCTGGAGTAGTTTTTCAGTACTACTTAAAATCTGTCACCTAAAACTCTGTTCCAGGGAGATCTACATGGCAAATCCACCCCTCCCTTCCATGTAGGACTGAGTCTACATCAGGAAGTGACCCCAACATTAATACAGGCAGTGTCATTGGAAACTCTTTTGTATATAAAATCTGATGCTGACTGCTGCAGGGGAAGACCTCGTGTTTAATATGTGATCCAAGGATTTGTTTCTCCCATTTTTCAAATGTCCTTTCCTTGCCACACAATTATATTACATCTGGCTTTTGGAATGAGCACAAAGCAGGGGCCCAGTTGTGTAAACACATTTCTAATGAAATATAGGATTGCACTCAGAACATGGATGTTTAACTCTTTGCTAGGATACGTGGTATAGGCAGTAGGGAGGATACCAGTGCACAGACGGGCAGCGGTGACCTCGCAGTGTCTGTGCTGCTGGGGCTGGCAGAGGAGGGTTCCTGACTGTGCCTTGGGAGGTTCTGTGGGTGAGTTTATCCACAGCACATACCCAGAGAGCTGGGCAGCTGCACCCTCACCCTGGCACCCCCCAGGACTGTGCTCGTAATGATCCTTACGGGAGAACACTGGCCCTCATTTGAGCCATTGCTGCGCGAATTGTTGGGGTCACTTTGAAACGGGTTGGACTCTCCAGAAAGGCCTTTGCACGGCTTGCAAATGAGCATTAACAGGAGAGGAGAAGGAGGTGGCTGTTGGGTGGCACGTTCTCTGCTGCCCCCTGCCCAGCACCACCCGGTAATGGCGTTAATGATGTGTTCAGTCAGTCCCAGGCACAGCAGCCACGGATGCGGCTTCCTCTTCCTCGTCATCCTCCCACAGTGCCAGTCCCTCCTGGCATGGCAGCACCCTCTCCACCTCTCAGCAGTATTGTGGGCAGAACACAGCCAAAGCCCTTGCGTGGGAAGTTTTCCTGTGAGTTAACTTTCTGGGTACATGAACAACGTGGTACGTATGTCTGTTAAATAATACGAAAAGGGATTTTTACAGGATATAGCATTGACTTCTAAAAATATATCACAATTCTTTTATGTGAATAGAAAAATAATGTTTGATTTCTTTTTTCCACTATTCCCAATCTCCATTTTTAACATGTCTTAATTTTCTGGCTGAAACCTAAGTGTACTAGGCACACAAATTAGCAAATTTGATTTTGTTGCAATTGGCAAACACTGGGCTGCTAAGAACAAAAAACTGTTTAAAAGAACAGGTTTTACACCTTGCATATGTTTTCCCTATTAGTTCTTAGAGATGTTTTATGACAATTTTTTGCTTTCTCTAAATTATTTAGATGGTGGTACTTGTAAAATGCTGGGTAAAATGTACATACTTGTTATCTCTTCTGGTTTTGTATATATTTCCCAAGATGTGCACTTGTATTATAATAACCATTCCCAATTTTAGGGGAAATTTGTGCAATAAATACAGTATGTCAGTTTAGTTCTGGTACGTTTTGTGTCCCTTTTTTGAGATGTGCTGTGAGTCCGTGGGTGAGTGAACCATCTCACATTTGACACCTGTCTCCTCTCAGCTGCCCATTTTGGGGCATTGATTCTGGCACTTGGCAGTGCTGCAGCCTTTTAATTTGGGGTCTTGTAAGGAATTAATTGTTTCAAATAGGAATTTGTGATTGAACTTGCTGTGTCTTCAGCTGTGAATGTTGTTGGCCCCCAGAAAGCAATAGTGAGGTGAGAGGGAGGTCCTGATCCTCTGTACCAATGCTTGACTTTGTGTGACGTGTACAAACATAAGCAGAAAGCCATTGTCTTCCACTGGTTCATACATTCATTCCCAAAGTGACCTGCAAAGAAGTTTGTCACACAGGGTTCGCCATTGTGTTTTTCACTGTATTTGTGCCCATCTGCCTGAGTCCAATCCCTTTTCTGTCTCTCTGGGCCGCTGCACAAGAATGAAGGTTATTGAGGAGTCTTCGGAAGGCTTTACTAAATTTAAGTTCAAATTGTGATAACAGTGCTGCCAAGAAAAGTGAAGTAATAATCATACAACAGGAAAAACAATAAGGAAGTTGTAGCAGAGTGTACAAATGAGGCTGTAGAGCATCTGGGTTAAATAAGGTCCTGTGTTCCCAAAGAACGGAAAAAGGACAAGCTGAAGATGGAAACCTTTGCCCAAAGCAGCTGCATCTTCTATTTTGGATAAATGCTACGTGGTTTCCTGCCCTGGTGCATACCTGCCCCAGGTGCCCTTGCCACATGCGAGGTGCAGGATGAGCTGAGGGACAAGCTGAGCTTAGTGTCCCCAAGCCCTGTCTTGCAGTGACCAGCTGCTGGGCAGGGAACACTGCAGGTCCCACATTCAGCACAGGAGCCTTCTAGGATTTCCACTTGCACCTGCCAAGTCCTGTCCTGTAAAAGGATGCCTGTGATGGGAGTGTTTGGAAGAATGGAATTTGTCCTCCCTCAGAGGAATGTTAAGCTGCAACAACCAACTCTTGGGTGCTTAAAGTGGTCCTGTAACACCACCGTGAGGCTTCCCAGCACGCAGGGATGCATTGCTCTGACTCTGCCTACTCTGTTGTCATCCCAAGTAACACTGTATCAATGGCTCAGTGCTCTGTGTGGGTGAGGCTAGAAAAGCAATTAACACAGAATACTTTGCCTTGTAATGCTGATAATGCAGGGGGTTATTGCTGGCCTGTGTAGTTGTTCCGTGACGGACTCCCAAGGCAGAGCCTGCAGTGACACAGCAGCACTGAAGGTGTCAAGCAGGCAACTCCAGCAGAATCTGCAGCAGAAGATGCTCAGCTTTAGCTGGGAGCTCTGCTGTGGAACACTGGAGATGTGCACTGTGCACTCTCAGACCTCCTGCAGGGCTTCTTGGGCTGAGTGCACCTGACAGAGGGCAGGGAATTTTGTGTTACCAGAGTAGACAGTCATGAGATGTCCTCCTGACAGGGATGGCAAGAGTAGCTGGGGCCATGTGTCTGCGTGGGTGTTTGGCAGTGATGATGTGAGCAGTAAATTCAGCAGTATAATCACTGCAGCATCCAGAAAATGCTAATGTTAATGCCCAGAATTGATTTCCTTTTTAACTTTCCAGCTAGACTGGGACATAGCACTTGCTAGCCAGTATTTTTAATGCACTGTTACTCCTTTTCTGTAATACCCTTAATTTTCCTGAAACAAAAGTGAAAGCTAATTCACTTAGCTGAGGCAAAGACAGGAAGGAAGCCACAGGCACCTGAGTACCATGGCATCTCTCATCTCCCACATTATTCCCAGGGGTCTGCAGAAGAGGATATGATTATTTTCTGTGTGGCTTAGAGCAGAGTAACCACAGGACAATTTCTGGATCTAGGGGTGGGAAGCAGCTCTGTATGTTGGTTGCACAAATGAACAGAGCTCCTAACAGCTCTCTGCTGAGCTGCTGTTGATTTCTTCTCTCTTAAACACTTAAAGAATAGTGGCCTTGTAGTTGGATGGAAAAGTAAGCAGACAGCCTGGAGATACACGTGCCTTTTGAGTCTCTGTGCTGCAAGGAACATCTCTATTTATGTGCTGCAGCATGTACATTCTGTTCCAGCCATCCCCTCATTTATTTTGTGGTACAGGAGCAGTTACAGGCTTTGCACACCACCCCTGCAGCCTTCTTGTCTTCCCTCTGTACAGTAAGAACATCTTTGCTGTTGCTACAGGCAGATCTAAACACACCAGTGCTTTGGGTTTTGGAAAGTGTTGCTGGTGCTGGCTGGAGATACTTTACTGGAAGCAGCACTTTTCTGTTTTGACTGCCAAAGAAGAACAAGTTCAAATCCTATGGGATCTATCCAGGTTTTGGAGCAGAACCTGATTCCCCAGCTGCAGCGGCTTTGCTTTGAGAGTCCTCTGGCAGAGGAGCTGGAAGGTAAATCATCTGTGCCCAATGTGCCTGGTAGCTCTCCCAAAGGGGGGGTTAATTTTCCCATTGCTGTGGTCAGTGGGAAGGAACAGACATTGCAGGACAGGCAGCGCAGCACCGAGGAACAGGAGTGAGAGCTCCTGCCCTGACTGGCACAGAAAATGCCAACATGAAGCATCCCATGGGGCTGTGGGTCCCCACAGGAAGGTGGTGGAAGAGCTGGCGTGAGGAGTCGTGTTCGAGAGGTGCTGTGACTCTCCTTCCACCGAGGGACCACTGCTGGGCAGCATTTTCTGCCTCAGCAATACCTGCTGGCTTGCAAGGCTGGACAGTTGTGTGGCCTCTGGAAATGAACAGCTTCATGTGAGCCATCACCTGCAAGTCACCCACTTGGGTCTTGCCCAGGCTCTCTGCTCTCTGGCACATTGTCTCCTCCTAGAAGCATAGTAGCAGGAAGCAGCGTGTTACTCCCATGTATTTATTTTCATTACCAAAAATATTTGTACAGCGGCAGAATTTGATTTCCAAACCTCTGTGTGTTCCAGCTGTTTGTTCCCAGCTAGAGCTTAAGCCATCTGCTCCGAGGGTGAGGATCACTGCCTGAGCTCCTGCCTTCAGCTGTGCTCCTGAGACCCAGCTGCAGCAGGGCCCAGAGAGCTCTTCATGCCCGTCGTGGCAGCTGTGCTACAAGATGGCGCAGGAGTAAAGGCAGGTGACAGCAGGGGGCTGCTCCTGAGGTTTGGGGTGTCGGCGATTAGCGAAGGCTGCCTACAGCAGGTCGGGAGCGGTTTGTGCTGGGGCCCCCGCCGCCTCCTACGCCCTGCGCGACCTCGGAGGACACCGCGCTGACACGGGCCCTGCCCCGCCGGGGCACGTCAGCTCAACGCCGGCGCCTGGGCGCTGCCTCTGCCCGGTGCGCGTTGCTCAAAGCCTCCGCGGATTGAGCAATGCCCGCGGTGGCCGCGGCTGTGTGGGCAGGGCAGTTTGCGCACCCGGTCCGGCCCATCGGCACCCAGGGAGTGCCGCCATGCGCCGCGGGCTGAACAACCGGCCCCGGTGGTTTGCGGGGCGAGCCCGGCCGCGGGGCTGCTTCCCGCTGGGGCTGACTCGGGCGTAGACACTCGCTTTGTTTCAGGGCCAGGTTTCCCCAGAGCTCCATCTCGGAGCCCTGCAGTACAGCCAGGCAGCTGTCTGGGCGCTCAGACACCGGCGAGGGCGAGGGACCGTGGCTGCCGGGCAGAGCTGTGCTGCCGGGCGGCGCGGATGAGCCATCCCGGCCCAGCCAGCAGTCCCTATTGCAACATCCCAAAGGAAGTATTTGGGCCGCAGGCTCGTCCCGTATTTCCAAAGCAGCACAGGAGATAAGCAGATGCCTTTTTCTTGTGACACAGCTGCTCTGCCTATGCCCCAGCTTTGGCCAGGCCTCCGGCTGTGAGAGGAGCGCCCAGGCCGAGTGCTGGTGGGGACTTGGGGGGTGATTCACCTCCCGCTCCACCTTCGTGCTTTCGGTTCGCTGTTGTTTTCTTTAAGGACCTGCAAACCAGCACCTTTGGTAACAGTTTTTCTGTAGATAAAGCTTCTCAGAAATGAAATTACAGACCAAGGAAAATCTTGAGGAAGAACGAGACAGGGGTGGCAGGATGGAAATGCCCTGCTCTGGCTCATCATTTTTGCCTTACAAAATCAGAGCCTCGCGTGAACGGGAGGGAGCCACTTCCTCTGACGCAGGTCACAGGGGAGCACAGGGCCGGGGGAGCCCTGAGGTGCCGCAGTGCCAGAGGTCAGGACCATTCCTGGGCCACTGCCTTTCAGCCCATAAAGACATTGCTTAACTGCTGGTATTTTTTGGTTTGAAGATTTCATCTATCTTGTGCTTTCTAAAATGCTGAGAGAGAGAGGAACTCTCTCCGTCCACCGTACCTTTGCCTGCTCCCGTTCTTCAGTTTCTAGCACTAACCAGTGTCTGTTTAATCTGGAACTTGCTTTTCATTCTTTGTTACCTCTTTAGGATGAGCTTTGATTCCACTGGTTGGACAGGCCCTGCTTTTTTCTTATGGAAGAGCAGTAAGGAGGAATGGGGGCTCGTGCAGATCACGTACGGCTCTGCTGTGCTGGAGCAATCGCAACCGATGCCGCTCTCGTCATCATTTCCTGCACGAGCAGGATGGGCTGAAGTTGCAGGGCTGGGACACAAGAATGTGTCACTGGTGGCAGTGCTGGGCCAGGTGGGAGAGCTGAAGGTAGAGTTTGTCCCAGGTTCTTAATGGAAAACAAACGTTTTCCTTAAGTGGCATTGAAAATGAAGGCAGTGTTTCTTATGGAAGTGCATATAGCTGGGCTGAGGAAGAAGGGTGAGAACATTTCCTTGAGAAATGAGCTTCTTACTTCCCAAAGGCTCATTAATTTAGTTTTCTTGGCCAATCAAATTAATTTCTATAATATTTTCACTAATGTCACCAAAAAAAAAGTGGTTTGTAAACAGCCTGGAGCCAGCAGAGAGCCCAGTGGTGAGGGCGCCTGGAGGCAAAGCCCTAGTCTGTGCAGGGGTGACCCCAGCAAGTCCCTTGGCCAGCTCCCAGTGCTGACACAGGGCCACTGGTGTGACGTCTCCTGAGCAAAGACTCTCATTTGGGGCCTTTGGGGTGGCAACAGCAAGAAGTTGCTATGCTACAAAGGTGTCTATAAACAGTGACTTTAGGGCAGAGGGTACCAGTAGGTTTACGTGCTTGATTTTCCTGCCAGGGATGCTTTTCACTCTGGAGAACTTCAGTGTGTTGGAAGGACTATGTTCAGCATTTCTTCTATAGTTATTTCTATAATTACTTCAAAATTACAGCCATGAGCAATTATAGTTTTCAACAGCTTATTGAGTGCATTGAATCCTAAGAAATTAACTACCACATTTTCAAGGAGTAGATTTATTAATAGCAGCTGTAACTAGAAATCTTGTCTAATTTTCATCACTAACAGTAGGTTTAAAAGACATGAAAAAATAAGGGCTCCTGTTTTCATGCATTAACAATAAGACTGATAAAATTTGTGGGAGATGTTCTGGGTGAACAAAAAAATTACAGCTGTGTTCCTTGTGCTGCAATAATTAATGATCATGCACTTTATTCTCCAAAGCTGTTTTTCTTGTACAGCTTAACTAAAGGTCTTGATCTCTGTCATTTCACATGACATTGTTTTGAGGCTGGTTAGGCTGTAAAAGCCATCAGCCTGAAGGAGAATTTATTTTTCAAAATAGAGCTTAACTCTCCAAACTATTTTGTAAATTATAGGTTACTGAAAAGCAGGCCCTTCCCATGGAAACAGAGTTTTTAAAGAACTGTAGACTTGAACTGATTTACTATTAAAATCAAGGGCTCTGTCTTGGGCTGGTAAGAACCCCCATTGCTCCTGGCAACTGCAGCTCTTTACAGCTATGAATTCAGACACAGATTTTTCAGGGGAAAATAATCCTTAACCTAAATACAACTTTTCAGATATTTTGAGGTTGACCTTCGCTTCCTTGTCTGTTTTTTCCCAGGTTGGCTGGCTGGGAAGCTTCTGACCCTGCTGGATTACAGGCTCCTACAGCAGTTCATCCTTCCAGTAAAGGAATCATGGACCCTGCCAGAGCCCTGCAGGGTTTGTCCAGTGCAAGTAATTAGTCTCAGAAATATGGGGTGAATTCCCACTTTTTCTGGATGCGAACAACAGAGGCAGGTTTGGATGAAATGTCTTCCATCAGAAGTGTCTGTCCTTTGCCTTCATCACTTACAGTCAAAGCATGACAGCTCATTAGGTGTGATTTGGCTATTTCCTGTTCAGGCTGTCAACTAAAGAGGCAACTGAGAGGCTGCTGAGCAGCATTGCTGGAGCACGTGGTGGTCTTATTATCTCAGCGAGGGAAGCACTCTGCAACAGAACCCTCACCCCCTCCTTGACCATGGTGTTTAAACTAAATGGTTTTAAATTAAAAGAGGGTCAGTTTAGGTTAGATATAAGGAAGAAGTTTTCTGCAGTGAGGGTGGTGAGGCCCTGGCACGGGTTGCCCAGAAAAGCTGTGGTTGCCCCATACCTGGAAGTGTTCAAGGCGAGGTTGGATGGGGCTTGGAGCAACCTGGGATAGTGGAAGGTGTCCCTGCCCATGGCAGGGGCTTGGAAGAAGATGACCTCTAAAGGTTCCTTCTAACCCAAACCATGCTGTGATTCTGTTCTTGTGTAAGTTGCTGACAGCTTCATCTGCTGGACCACCATCACAGCACCTCCAGGTCTGGGGTGTCCCTGACATCTGTCTCCACTCACAATCTTGCCAGACCCCAGGACAAGGCTTTACTGGTGACTCCCACCCTGGGCCCAAGGTGCTGCAGAGCTCTGCTCTCTCTGTTCCTTACTGCAATACTCTTGCCGATTTTGAGATTTTGCAGATTCTTTACCATGTGTGTGCACATCCTTCTTTAGACCACATCTGGAAAAAGCTCTGGGGTGGTTCCTGCTCAGGGTCTCCTTAACTGCAAACCCACGAACTGTTTCCCTTTCTCTTGGTACCTTCTTCAAAAGCACAGCAGTTTTGTAATACCCTCCTAGCCTCAGACCCAATGATAGTGAGTAGCAACTACTACAGCAATAGTTTATGTAAAAGAAAACACTTCTGCTGCAAAGGCAATTTTGCCTTGGATAAAGATGGCAACGAAATCCAACTGTTCCAATGCAATGGACTGCCATGGAAAATGTCTGCCACTGGCAAAAGCTCTGGAAAAAAAAAAGTAAGTCACTAAAGCAGTTTGGAAAAAAGTAGGGAGATGTCTGCTGGTACTATCCATGGCTTTTAGTGTGCTGGTATGGCACTGAGAGTATCCCTGACACACGGAGGGGAGGTAAGGGCACTTAGGGGAAGCTCCACTCAGCTTTCTAGAGAAGTCAAAGGTTGTTGGTTCCACTTGTGCAGTCACTTCATATGCAGCTATTGAAAATTATAATTCCTTGACAAGATTGTTTTTGGTGTCAGGGTTTTTCTGGAAGTCAGTGTACTTCCTATGGGCCAAGCAGGTCACTACAGGAATTTCTTTGTATTTCCCTTTTTAATGGAAATTGCAAATACATTTCCAGACAGAGCTCTGGAAATACCCTGACAGCAGCCTCCATCACCTCTTCAGTGTTTTGGACTGGGGAGTGCTTGTGTCTCAGATTTCACCTACATGGAGTGAAATGCCTAAAAATCTTAAGGAATTGCATCTACCTTAATGTCATCACTGCTATCTTACCTAATAAATATTTTCCTAAAATATCCTCAGTCCTCCCTCTCTGAGGAAGAAGACTACTTCCATGGGGGTAAGCAATCATAGGTAAGTGGTATTTGTGTACTTGGGTGACATCTGTTTAACTGGGCGGGGCACTCAGCTGTGCACTCGACAACTTGCATCACCCTCTGATTCATACAATCATCTGACCTTCATCTAACTGCTGCTCGGCTTTTATTTCCTTTACTCCCTACGAGTTACAGTAAAGGAAATTCTTCATGTGCTCCATACACAATGCTTCCTTTCATTCAAGGTTTGGTTGTGCTTTTACAATTTAAGAAAAACAACCAGTACAACCATCAACTGGAAAAGCACAGGATGAAGTATCNGCAGACTACACACACTTCAGGACCTGCTGTACTTTGGACACAGCCTCTCTGCTGGGTGAAATCCCAGCTGGAAGATGCTGCAGACCCTCCAGTTGGGATGACGGGGGTTGCAGGGAGGGTTCCTCCCTGTCTGGTGTATGGAAAAATGAGCAGGACTTCCAGGAGGAGTCTAACTGCTGGCTCTGTGTGGTGCTGTACCTTCAGCTCCTGCTCTGCCCCGGTGAGGCCGTTCCTCTGGGTACACACTTGTGTCCCTCCCTTGCACCTGAGGAAGGACAGCCTTCTCCCTGGATGTCTCAACTTTCTGAAGCACGGAAGTAAAAGAGAATCTGGTGGTCTCTGAGCAGGAGTATCTCAGCTGTCTGATGCAGGAGAGCTTCTGGGTGGTTGGAAGAGGCCACCACAGGCTTTAGGATACTGTTAGGGATCAATATCCCTTGACACAGAATGACTGTATGTTACCAAGGGCAGGGTCTCTAGAAGGAAGGGAGGAAAACCACACTGAGTGAAAGAAGTCATCTGCAGATCTTTCTTAAGTTAAAAATAGTTAGGATTTTGTCTGCAGAAGACAGTTTGTCCTGTTATGCTGCTGTCATCATGTGAGCAGGCCGTATGCTTCTGCATTTGATGTCTAAAACTGACATGCTGAAAACAGGAACTTTCTGGAAATTCTGCATGCCTGAGATTTAATGGTTTCAGTGAGTTTCCTGATACCATCTCATCCATATGGTTGTGCTTGGATGGGGGAACTAAACATGTCATTAGCTCTGTAGGGTCATTAAAAGTCGGAGAAGAGATCATAAAGAATCATAAGGATGCATGACATCCTGTGAAGACAGATGACAAAAGCAACCGCCCCTAACAGCAAGCGCTTCAAGGTGAGAGAACCCAGTTTAAGAGCATCGAGGAGCTGAGCTCTTGCTAACTCATGTCAGCAGGAGCTGTTCATCTCCTCTTCATCAAAAAAATCAGACTGACAGCATTGAAATGTGACTAAAACCAGAGGATGATACAGGGAATTTTGGCCTTCATAACTTTGCAATGACTTCACCAAGAATTCCTGGCTCCCAGGCCTGGACTGAGTCTACTAAACTGTGCAACATTTCTTTGTAGTCAAATTATAGTTTATACATACACACAAAACCACAAACACAGAGACCTGTATCTTCCTACAAACACACCAAATGTCTGCAAACAATGGAAAGCTGATCTGATGCTGGCTGAATCATCACTGTGCTCTAAGCTACGATAGCAAAGCTGGTGGTTGCAAAGAACCTTGACACCAGCAGCAAGAGAACGGTGAGAAATGCAAGTCTTCCCCAGCCCTAGTCTCGATTCAAATGCTGTAATATTCTTGTAGGATTTCACAAATAAGTAGCATGTATTTGATTGCATAAAGCAGTGAAATTGCCTGTCAGGCGTTTATTCACAGTTTCTTAATCTAGATGATTGCCAGTTAAGAAAAAGTCTAGACCGTTGGCCTGTTCTTTGGCAAAAGAGAAGTTTTTTATTATTTTTTCACATGCTTGGAGAATTACTCCATTTACTTTAAAAAGGGGAAAGACTGAAATCCTATTTACTCTAATTTTTATCATATTTAAACTGGCTGCTCTCTGTAGACATGCCCTGTTCTTTTACTACTTGAACATTGTTAGCCAAACTGTTGTCCAGTAACAAATGCCACAGATACACAGAATGGTCACATTGAGTTATGCAAGTGTTTGGCTTTTTGCCTCTGAAAATAGCTACTGAGTAGAAAAATACAAATCCCATTGCATGTTCTCTCTGGGTTATAACAGGTCACAGACACAAAATCCTCACTGTTTGTGAAATCTTCTTGCAGCTTATAGTTGTACAACTTTTAACATCCCCCCAAAATTAATGGGAATAAGATATGTTAGATTGGCAACTGATACCAAATGACTGGTGGAGAGTATCCCATGCCAAGATTGTTCTTTCTGTTATTTAAGTCTTCATCTGTGCCCAGCCCATTCTTTTACCCACCCTCCACTTTCTAAGGGTTTTTGGCAAGATATTTCCAACTACAAATGAAGAAAATCTTTCAGTTGAAGCTGTAACCTGATTATAGCAACAAAGAACATGCAAATGGAGCAGTCACAGGACTCCAGATTGCCTACTGTCAGGGCAGGCTTTCCCCCGCCACCCCCATCTTTATTTTTTTCAGGCTTGAGCATGGACATCTGGATACCTCCAATATCTAGACAGGTCCATATGCTCTTTTGGGTTTTGCCAACAAAGTGCTGGGGCTGGAATCACGTATCTGTAGATTGTGTGTAGTAAAAAATAAAGTGGCAGAAGACACAAAAAATTGATACAAGAGCCTGTTTCAGACAGAGCTGTTCCATTGTGGAGTGTGTAGCAAGCTACCGACTCGTGGCTTGGAGCAAAGCAGCTGGGATTTAGATGTTATTTTGTAACTGTTTTGAATGGTTTTTTTGCAGTTCTTATTCTGTTTTATCAGACACTGTTGATAATGTTGTACACTGCACCATGCCTGAGGCAGTTTGAATGCTCCAGTGATTTGGCAGGAGCCCTTTCTTTCCTCATCCCACTCACATTCACCAGGGCTTGGTAAGTCCATCAGGATGGTGGCAGGCCCTGGACGGACCCTTTCAAGTCACTCAGCAGTGTCAAGGGAGAGGAATGCCCTTCTTCACACCTGTTGTTTCCCATATGGACAAGGAAGGGAAATGAGAAAGATGAGAACGTACAGGACAGCCAGTGTTCTTTCAACACAGACACCTTTCACTCTCCTCACTGGTAACTTTCAGAGACTGCATCAATGCCTGTCTTTGTGTTCACAGAAACCTTAGTAAATGAAGAGAAAATAACCCAGTTCGCTGTTTCCTTTTCAGATTGTTCCTGACTTGGGAACCAGGACTCCATAAGCACTGGCCAAGGATTATGTGACACAAAGGTCAGGGTGATATGTTCCCAACACACTGTGCATCCTCAAGCATAAAATATTTGTTACTTCAGAATTTCCACCTGTCCTCCATGAAGCCTTTCCCGTGGACACCCCACAAACTGCCCTCAGCTGAAAGATGTGTCCTTCATTTGGGACTAAGACTTGGGAAATTGTTACTGCCTCCAGCTGAGCTGTGGCTCTGGCTGCTCTTGGGAGCAGCTGGGGCTTGTCATTCCCCCTCTTTGCATGTTAATATAATCGTAAAATCTTTCAGTCTTAAGGCTCACTGAATTCCCAGTCCATTCACACCAGCACTCAGCACCTTAGAGACCATCACAGATGTGTGACAGTGAACATGAAAAGCAAGGAAAATTGCCACTGAAGCTAAAATGTAAGTAAAGTGTTCCATCCACACATTTAAAAGGTGTTGGGCTCCCCGTTTGTTTCTGTATTGTTGATAAAGGCTGAAAAATAAGTGTTTGACTGTCACAAGGAGATCTGCAATTGCTTATGTGTACATGACTTCTACTCTTCAGGAAAAATTTATACATGGAACAAAAGCCCTTCAGGAAAAATCTGTACTAGATTTGTTTTAGAAGGAAAGCCATGTTAGTGTTGAGTTAAAAAGAAGAAAGGTGGGGGTTTAGTTTTAAATAACTAATGTTAAACTAACATTATTATAACACAATAGAAAGATAATCTCACAGTTCTGTTTCTTCTTTTCTACTTTTACTGTTGTCCTTTGAACTGAAACTCTGGAAATAAGCACAGTGGGGAATTTTGCTTTGGAAGGAGCAGAATTAGCGGTACAGTATTCAGACCATTTCATTCTTGCTCTTGATTTTGCAAAAATAATTTGGTATTTCCCTTTTAATTTCAGAAATGGAAATTTTGAGCTGCAAAATGCTGTTATAGCTAAGAGATCAATGTTCTTACATAGCTACCTGAGCAGTGTTGTGCCATTTGCAAAAAGGTGAGCTCTCACAAAATTCCTATTGATCCCTTTGCCTCCTCAGTTTTTCAGGAAGTTCATCATCATCAGAAGTATATATGGTAAAACCATCTGAAGAAGTTTTTCCCATTGAGAATCCCAGTATATTTTGTTTTCATCTAGTCAGGCAGAGAATTAATTTGTGTATCCTCCTTGTGGTATGTTAACCACATACTTGGCTAGTAGTTGTTGCCAAAGATGTGCACGAATGTCCAAAGGGAGTTTTTTTTTTTTCCAAAGCTAAGAAATTAAAACCAATAGCCTAACAGCCGGATTAGAGAATGAGAGGAAGGAAATTGCCAGACTATAATAGGACACTAAATACATAGAATACATAAAAATAAAAGCTAAAAATATTTCAGTGCATGATGATTATGAATCTTTCCCAGTGGGAGAGGTTGGGAGGTTGGGGAGGAAGCTGAGTTTTACCCCGAGGAATCTGGGAGGTGCACATGGTGGTAAAAGGCGTTATATTAAAAGGCATCTTGGGGAGTGTCAGTGAAGCAGAACAATTGAGGGAACGTACTGGGAGGAGATGTACTCCGTAACTCAGCTGGTCTTCCCAAATTCACAGATGCTTGAAGCAGAAACATTTAATCTCCTGAGACTGCAACTCATCCGTATTAATAGCAAAGCACCTCTGATTCTTATATGATACAGATACTGTTAGTTTTCAATTATAAAACTTAGCAGTAAGTGATGATGCTTTATTTGTGCAGGGATACAATCCAGATAAAGGGGAAGCAATTTTTCCCCTCTGCATTGACAACAGGCGTCCTGCTTGGCCACATCCCTTAATCCCAGCCCTGATATTACTCACTTGTGAAAGCCTTTTAATTGTGTTCAACTATGTCAGCTTTACCACGGAGACATTGGCTGTAGCACCAGTAAGCAGTGGGGATCATGACACTCGTTTCCATTGTTCTCCAGATATCTGGGAAAACAGCCCTATGGCTGAAATAGCCCCTGAAATAATGGCAGCTATTAGAGCCCTTACCTACCCAAATTCAGGTACTTTTGGAGTGAGGGCAGTGTTGTTTCATGGGTCAGTTGAGCCAAGCAATTAAACTGGAATTGCAGCTTTGGTTCCTATGGAATACTTCTGGCCCCCTCACTGCTCCTGTGCCTGGCTGTAGGCTGGTGTTCAGTACTGGAGTTTGTGTGTGAAAGAAAAAGGAATTTTTAGGCTAATTTTATTCGAAAATAAAGGAAAGAAAAGGGAAGAAAAAGGAATTTTTAGGCTAATTTTATTCCCATGGTGAGTGTGCACTTCTGTGTTATGGTTGTTGTAGGAATGCTGAACAACTGGAATAGGTGGTAAAATGAGTTCCCTTCTAGAAACCAAGAATAGGGCTTAAACTATTTCAGCTCCATAAGAACTGTGACTGTGCAGATTTCACCAAAATCTGGGGTTTTCCTGCTAGTTGTTCATTAATTTTTTTCCAGCCACCTGCACCTGGGGAGCATTGACTAATTTTTTACACGATCTTTAAATATAAACTGAGCTGGTAAAGCTCTTGATTTGCTATTACATCTCTGATTAAAAACATAAAGGAAAAAATTAGAGAAAATAAAAATCTCCTAATAGAGAAGGATTCATGCTTCAGTTCTTTTCCTTAGTTACTCAGGAGGACTTTTTTCTCTCTATCTTTTCCATTGGTTCCTGGCAGGGAATCTCTAAAGATTCCCACACCACTGGAAATAATATTTTATGTACTAAAGTTGAAAGAGGATAACATGTTCTGCCAAATAACTAGTACAAACCTCTGACCTTTGGAACAATAATAGACATGATATTTGGAAATCTTACATTTACAGCAGAAGTTCAAAGAGAAGGGAGAAAAAAAGAAAGAAAATTAATTCTGATAGACTTTATGAGACTGAAACCTGTGTCTTTTCTGTCAGTTTTGGGAGCATCTCATATCCTCTGTTGTGCATGCAGTGTAATGACTGTGATGTTAAGGGTAGCTGCTCTTTAAATCCCGGCTGTCAGTCCCATGTTGTGCCTGCAGTGATGCCAGGCACAGCATCAGAACAGTCTGCACTGGAGGAAATGTCCTATTTCTTCTTCTTCTTCTTTTTTTTTTTTTTTTTAATAAAACAGTAGAAATATTATAAAACAACGTGGAAGGGACAATGAAGTCCTTGAGCACAATAAAGGTAATTGTGCCGTAAAGGGCAAGTGGTAAAGAGAACGGGAAGGGGTAGCTGGAGAAAGGGCAGGAACAAAAACAGTCTTGGTTATTAGGAAGGAAAGAGGAAAAAACAAAAGGGGCAAACACAAGTTGTGTGCTTGCAAAGCTTTGATCTCATAAATTTACAGAATCGGACTTGTAATAGGAAGGAAAATCTTGCGATGCGTGTTTGGTATGTGGCTGCTTCCTGTTGTCCCCGAGCGGCCGTCAGGACCAGGAACGGAGGGCTCGGAAGAAGTTTGTAAAACCCCACAGGACCCCGAGCTTTGGGAGCACGTTCCTCGTATTTTTAAAGCCGAGCCGCACTCGGGAGTTCGGGCGGACCCGAGCGGCGCTGCGAGACCTCGCTGGGCAGCGCCAGAACGGGGCCACTCCTCCAAAGCGGCACAAGCCAGAGGCTTGGAGGAGCTCAGGAATCACGGAGGTCAACGTTCTATGAACTGCGGTGCGAGGGAAAGGGGCAACCCACGCCAGCGCAGGGGCAGCCCTGCCGTGACACCATGCCTGCTGTTACGCCTGCTCACGGACACACTGATCCCAAGCGATGCAGAAAATGCTTTATTTCGGATGTAGATTACTGAAGAAAACGCCTTCCGTGGGGTGTACAGGCAGCACAAAAACAACTTCCACGAGAAACCCGCGGCCTCCTGAGGGCCCGGAAGCGGCGCCCCCGCAGCGCGCACGCGCCCGGCCCCGCCCAACCCTCGCGAGCCT